>BQNB010019874.1:0-25917 GCA_026074375.1 Tanacetum coccineum | reverse complement strand
CACAAACTTTTCCACTTGGTCTTGTACAACATATCTTCATTAAACCTAGTCATGTTATGTTCCATTTCGACCATAAACATTCCTAAAGACCCTCATGGTGTCCCTTGACCAAGTAAATACATCTTTACATCTTTGACTAGCCTTATATCATATATACAAGCATACAAGTGGTAAGAACACATACACTTCACAACACTTAAACAAAAATCAAACCATTCCTCCCTTTTCTCTCTTGCTAGGCCACGACACAAAACAAACACCCTAAAATAATTAATACATATATTTCTACCACATTTTACATACATTCCCACACTATATCTAAGATACCTCAAGGTGTTTTGAAGTCTTGGTTAAGCATTTACAAGGGTGAAACAAAGTGTTGAAGCAAATAAGGGTTTTCTTGGAATTAGGGTTTTCTAATTGTGGAAGCTAGGGTTTAAAATCTAAACAAGGGTTTAGCACATATTTCTCATCATCATTATTCATCATAAGGTCATCTAAAAGCCCTTATCTTTTCATTTCATGAGTTTATATGTATATGATGTTCTATGTAGCAAAATCATCACTTAGGATATGTTTAACTTGTAAAAATGGATTTTTCTTGTAAACATGGTTTTATGAACTTGTACACATATTATATGGATGGTATTATGAAGTTATAAAAGGAATATAAGTCTTGTACACTCGTGGTTTATGTGTAAAAATGGATATGTATAAACTAGTGATTAAAGTTTACTTAAGAAAGTTATGGTTTAAAATTGTTGTTATGGACTTGTTAACTTGGACATTTGGACAAGATATGGACTAATGGACTTTATTATATGTAAGATATATAAGGTATATAGTTATAAAAGATTGGTGGTATTTTAATTGATTGAAAAGTATATGAAACAAAAGTATATAATTAAGTATATAAAAGATATAAAAAGGGTTGTTTGATTTCGAATTTCAAACAGTGAGTTTGATGTTTTACAAAGATAGTACACCTCATGACGATTCCAAATATGTAAAGAACTCAAAAAACCGTTATAACGAAAAAGATACGGAAAAATTACGTATCTACACTTAATACGGGTTTATAAAATAAATTTATAAAAAACAACTTAACAATACATTCTGATATCAAGGGTTTTAACATTTTTAACAGACCGTACACATTTTAGGATATTCACAAAATGATAAGAATCGTAATTTTTCATATCAAATGAAGATAGTTATAAATTTCGCGAGTTTTCATTAATTAACAATTTTTTAAAAATTAATTTTATAAAAGTTATGTTCATGAAAGAAACATTTTTTTTTTGTTAAACCTTATAAAATAAAAGAACTTTCAATTTACTAGAATCGTGCTCGAAAAGAATTACTAAAACAAAGCTAAAACGAATAAATTACGACGTTTACGATATTAAAGTTTATTAAGTAATTTTTCAAACTATGAACAGTAAATATATTAATGTTTCATCAGCAGACCCCACTTTATAAAATGTGAAAATTTCAATAACGAAAGCTTGTGCTCAAAGAATCGCTATAATGGATTAAACGATATAAGTTGACTTGCATTTACGGGTTTTAAGACAAATTAAATTTATGAAAAGTACATTTTTAAAAAGTCTTGGAACAGTAAAAGTACTGTTCATCAGGAAGGTTATAAAATATAAACTATATTAATTTTTATTTTATCATCTTATACGTGAAGTGGACGAAAGAAACGCGAGAACGGGTTTAAAAACGGGAATGTTATGCTTGTTTTCTAAAACGATAATTATAAACGTTTTCGCTTTATAACAACGATTTATAAATTACAAATAGATGGTGATGAGCTATATAAGATTGTATACGATATTTGTTATCGAATTGCATAGTACTTATACAACCTATGTTTGATTATGTTGCCTTGCCTGGCCCCCCCCGACTCCCCCCCCCATTCGGATTCGTCAGTGACTCGTTATTTTCATTACTCTAATATACTCATTCACTTCACTGCTGATGTGAGTTCACAGCCCACGTTTTACATGATTTTGTTTTAGAAAGGTTTTGGGTAAGAAAACATGCATTGTTTTACATTTGGAACTTGTGTTAAGTTTTACATTATGATTTCGTGTTTGCCTGTGAGCGATAACCCTGCGTTGGCCATTATCATGATACTGTCAGTTACTGGATTGTAAGCCGTGAATGTTTATGAATAGATCTATTGGATTGGACATCCCCGTTCGGTGTGATTAAGCTATCATGGGAATACGAACATATCCATGTCAACATAGGATGTTGCGGTTTAGAACATCATCAGGGCAATGTAGTCCATTTAATGGTATTCATTTATGTCGGTGTTCAGTGTCATGAGCTTAGGGCAAACGTAATTACATTTATATGTTGTTGCATTGTTGCATTATCATACACTTGGAAATCTTGTGGTCTACAATATACGGTTTATCAAATCCTATGTATTCACAAACATTATTGTTGACGTTTTAAAGCAATGTTTTTCAATGAGGTCAATAAGCAACGAGGTGCAAGGGATTCATTGGAGTTTTTGATTTGGATAATCATGCATTATAGCATTTTGTAGCATTACATTTTGTAGAGTGTTTTGGGCTAGTAAACTTTGTATTTTGAACAAGTGAACAAGTGAAGCTTAGATTATTTAACAAATACTTTCTTAAATCCACTGTATCGGTTATTAAACGACTTTTTGGTCTTTATATTTATCTTGTGTTGTTTGATCTCTATGAAGTAACACGCCCCGGACCCTTATTCCGCTGCGACCCAATTTGGGGGTGTTACAGATTGGTATCAAGAGCCAAGGTTATAAAGAAACAGGTCAAATATTTTTTGCTGGACTATAACCGTTTTCAAACATTGCATACGCACAAAGGGGTTTATACGGGACATACATACGTGCATACATTCATGCATACACTAGTTGTTGCATTAGTTGGTTGGACTAGATGCATTCTTGATTGATATACATGTTATGATATAAATGTATATTACTATAAGAGTCTTATATTAAATACTAATATAAGCTATTTTGGATTTTCAGATTCAGTCATGTCAGATTCAGATGAATCAGGGGTCACATACACGGAGATATCCAGTACATTTGAGGAGTTGTCAGATATAGGATCACCAGGAGTTGTACCATCACCGGACTACATACCGGGCCCCGAGGAGCCACAGTCACCACCCCTACCAGATTTTGTCCCAGAGCCGGTATATCCCGAGTATATGCCACAGGAGGACGAGATGTTTCCGGCTGAGGAGCAGCCACTGCCTGCTGCTGCCTCACCCACTGCTCAGTCACCAGATTATGTTTCGGAGTCCGATCCTGAGGCGGACCCAGAGGAGGATGACGACGAGGACCCTGAGGAGGATCCTGTCGAATATCCTGCCGACGGAGGAGATGACGGCGATGACGAGGATGAGTCATCAGAGGATGATGAGTGTGAGGAGGTTAATATTAAGGCCGATGACGAGGAGGAGGAGGAGGAGGAGCACCCAACTCCTGTCGACTCTGTAGTTGTTGCTTTACCAGCTACGGATTAGGCCCCATCTGCGGAGGAGACAGAGCCGTTCGAGAGTGATGAGTCTGCGGTCACACCACCACCACACCCTGCATATCGTGTGACAACTTGGATACCTTCTCCACCACTACCCCCGATACCATCTCCATTACTACTAGTATCACCACCACTACCAGTATCATCACCAGTACCTGTGTTATCTCCATGACCACCTGCTAGTCCTATTCGTCCGTTAGGCTATCGAGCTGCTATGATCTGGTTGAGAGCCGAGGCCGCATCTACTTCCCATTCACTACCATTACCACCACCCATCATACTCTCCCACACTAGACCAGCTACACCATCATAAGGGACACCACCCTTGCATTTACTCTCTATTGACCGTAGAGAGGACAGACCCGAGGTTACCTTACCGCCTAGAAAGAGGTTAGGTATCGCTCTTGGTCCTGCATACGATGTCGGAGAGAGCTCGTCTACTGCTGCTGCTAGACCGGCTGGAGGTCTTAGGGCAGACTATGGTTTTGTAGCTACTATGGATAGGGAGATCAGGCGTGATCCAGAGAGAGATGTTGGATATAGGATCACCGACTCGTGGGATGAGATAGTTGAGACCCTGCAGGGGGCACCAGTTAGTACTGACACAGAGTTGGGTCGACATATGACAGCATTTGAGACTAGGGTTAGGCAGGACACGGATGAGATTTATACGAGGTTAGACGATGAGCAGTCTGGGCGACAGCTATTGGCTGGTCGGCTCAACATGTTGTTTAGGGATAGGCGTGCACATGCACGTACTGCTAGACTCATGGAGACTGAGGCTAGGATGTCTAGAGAGGCTTGGGGACGATCTATGGATGCGAGTGATCTTGCGCGTGCAGAGGTTATGTCACTACGTACCACAGTGTTAGCTCAGCAGTCACAGATCAGAGAGTTACAGTCAGCAAACTGTAGGAGACAAACGATGATTACAAAGATGCTGGCGGCAGATCATAAGAGGCAGAAGCAGCTCACAGAGGCACTGAAGCTGATAAAGAGACTTCAGACTCAAATGGCAGAGTTTGAGAGACAACAGGGACCCGCCAAAGGTCCTGCACAGCCAAATCTACCGGAGGAGGCTGGTAGCAGTTCCTAGATTCTGTTATGGCTGGTTGTTTTGTACAGCCTACTAAGTATTACGGGTTAAATCCCGACTAGTATGGCTTTAGGTTGTATATATTCTTTTATCTTGTAACCTAATCGATGTGATCATTTTGTATCTGAACCAATCATGTATGTTTTCTAATTATATATGGAATGGTGGTATTATGTCATGTTCATAATCAAATTTGTTGTGAATGAATGTCGATTTGGTTATATCTTTATTGATTACAATTCAGTTGTATATTTTTCTTTGTGATGTGATCTCACTTTACTTATTGTGCTTATGTCATGTCATGGTTATGATTTTACGAAATCTAACGGGTAATATATTTTCTTGTGATTGAAGAAAATGGAACCAAAAAGAGCCACGAGGTCAAACATAGCCCCAAAAACAACCAACACCACATCTGTCACTAATGCCCAACTTCATGCAATGATTAACCAAGGCGTTACTGCCGCTTTGGCAGCACGTGATGTAAACACGAATGGTGTCGACAGCCACAATTCAGGAATAGATGCTAGGAGAAACGAGTGAACCTAATCGATGTGATCATTTTGTATCTGAACCAATCATGTATGTTTTCCAATTATATATGGAATGGTGGTATTATGTCATGTCTGTAATCGAATTTGTTGTGAATGAATGTCGATTTGGTTATATCTTTGTTGATTACAATTCAGTTGTATATTTCACTGTGTGATGTGATCTCACTTTACTTATTGTGCTTATGTCATGTCATGGTTATGATTTTACGAAATCTAACGGGTAATATATTTTCGTGTGATTAAATAAAATGGAACCAAAAAGAGCCACGAGGTCAAACATAGCCCCAAAAACAACCAACACCACATCTGTCACTAATGCCCAACTTCAGGCAATGATTAACCAAGGCGTTACTGCCGCTTTGGCAGCACGTGATGCAAACACGAATGGTGTCGACAGCCACAATTCAGGAACAGGTGCTAGGAGAAACGAGCGAGCCACTCGTGAGTGCACTTACCCAGACTTCATGAAGTGCCAACCACTAAATTTCAAAGGCACAGAAGGAGTTGTCGAATTGACTCAATGGATTGAGAAAATGGAAACTGTGTTCCGCATAAGCAACTGTTCTGTGTAAAACCAAATCAAGTTCTCCACTTGTACTCTTCTGGGAAATGCTCTAACGTGGTGGAACTCCCACGTTAGGACTGTTATTAATGACATTGCTTATGCAATGACCTGGACTGAACTGAAGAAGAAAATAACTGACAAGTACTGCCTAAGGACCGAGATTAAGAAACTCGAAGTTGAACTAAAATTGAAAGTGAAAGGTACCGATGTGATAGGGTACAACCAACGTTTTTAGGAACTAGCACTGCTGTGTGGTAGAGTGTTTCCTGAAGAATCTGACAAGATTGAGAAATATGTCGGTGGCTTACCTGACATGATCCACGGAAGTGTAGTAGCATCCAAGCCTAAGACAATGCAAGAGGCAACTAAAAATGGCAATCGAAGTAATGGATAAGAGAATCCGCACTTTTGCTGACCGTCAGACAAAGAACAAAAGAAAGCCAGATAATAACCAACAACCACAACAACACCACCAAAACAAGAGGCAGGGCTTATATTGCAGGGACTGTGGAGAAGAAACCATATGGGGGATCCATCCCCTATGCTCAAAATGCAATTATCACCACGATGGTCCATGTGCTCCTAAATGCAAAAAATGAAACAAAGTTGGCCATTTTGCTCGTGACTGTAGAAGTACGGCAAATGCTATCAATGCTAACCATCAGAGGGGCAATGGGTCGGGTCAGAAGCCTACTTGTTTTGAGTGTGGAGTCCAAGGACACTTCAAGAGGGAATGTACCAAGCTGAGGAACAACAACAACCGTGGTAACCAAGTTGGAGGTGGCAATGCTTCAGCCAAGGTCTATGCGGTAGGGCATGCAGGGACAAACCCAGACTCCAACGTCGTGACGGGTACGTTCCTTCTAAACAACCGCTATGCTTCTATCTTATTCGATACTGGTGCCGATAGAAGTTTTATATCCACTGCATTTAGCTCCCAAATTGATATCACACCAATTGCATTAGATCACTATTATGACGTTGAACTAGCCGACGGGAGAATAATTGGGTTGAACACTATCCTTAGGGGTTGTACATTAAATATCCTGAACCACCCATTCAACATAAATTTAATGCCCGTAGAACTTGGTAGTTTCGACGCTATGATTGGTATGGATTGGTTGGCAAAGTACCAAGCAATCATTGTGTGTACCGAGAACATCATTCGTATCCCCTGGGGAAATGAAACATTAATTATTCACGGTGACAGAAGCAACCGGGGACACGAGGCTCGTCTACACATTATCTCGTACTCCAAAACACAAGAATACATGCTAAAAGGATGTCCTGTCTTTTTGGCACATGTTACTACAAAGGAGGTTGAAGATAAGTCGGAGAAGAAGCGACTTGAGGACGTACCAATAGTTCAAGATTTTTCTAAAGTATTTCCTGAGGACTTGCCAGGTCTTCCTCCGACTCGACAAGTGGACTTTCAAATTGATTTGGTACCTGGTGTTGCACCTGTAGCATGGGCACCTTATCGATTGGCGCCTTCTGAAATGAAAGAGTTATCGGAGCAACTAAAAGAACTATCTGACAAAGGCTTTATAAGACCTAGTTCCTCACCCTGGGGAGCTCCGGTCTTGTTGGTCTAGAAGAAGGATGAATCGTTTTGAATCTGCATTGATTACCGAGAATTGAATAAACTGACGGTGAAGAACCGTTATCCGCTCCCAAGAATTGATGATTTATTTGATCAGCTTCAAGGGTCGAGTTGTCCCTACTCGAAAAGATCACCTAAGGTCGGGTTACCCACCACTGAGGGTTCGAGAAGAAGACATTCTGAAGACCGCCTTTAGAACTCGTTACGGCCATTATGAATTTTAGGTCATGCCATTTGGTTTGACAAACGCACCTGCCGTATTCATGGACCTTATGAATCGGGTGTGCAACCTTACATGGATAAATTCATGATTGTATTTATTGATGACATTCTAATATATTCGAAGAACAAGCAAGAACACGAAGAGCACCTTAAGTTAATCTTAGAGTTGCTTAAGAAAGAGGAGTTGTATGCCAAATTTTCCAAGTGTGAATTTTGGATTCCTAAAGTACAGTTCCTTGGTCACGTGATTGACAGTCAGGGTATTCACGTGGACCCCGCCAAGATCGAATCCATTAAAGATTGGGCATCTCCTAAGTCACCAACGAAGATTCATCAATTTTTAGGTCTTGCTGGGTATTATCGAAGATTCATCGAAGGATTTTCAAAGATTTCCAAACCAATGACCAAGCTCACTCAGAAGAAGGTCAAGTTTGAGTGGGGTGACAAACAAGAAACAACGTTCCAACTGTTGAAGCAGAAGTTGTGTAGTGCACTAATTCTGGCTTTACCTGAAGGAAGTAAAGATTTCATCGTATACTGCGATGCTTCGATCAAAGGGTTGGGCGCTGTGTTGATGCAAAGAGAAAAGGTGATTGCTTATGCATTATGCCAATTGAAAATCCATGAGAAGAACTATACGACTCATAATTTGGAACTTGGAGCAATAGTGTTCGCACTTAATATTTGGAGGCACTATCTGTACGGAACCAAGTGTACGGTATTCACGGATCATAAGAGCCTACAATACATTCTTAATCAAAAGGAGCTGAATGTGAGGCAGCGTTGTTGGTTAGAATTGCTTAGTGATTACGATTGCAAGATTCGTTATCACCCAGGGAAAGCAAATGTTGTCGCTGATGCCTTGAGCAAGGTGGAATAAGAGCCACCATTAAGGGTTCGAGCCTTAGTCATGACTATTGGTTTGAATCTCCCCAAACAAATTTTGGATGCTCAAACTGAAGCACATAAACTAGAGAACATCAAGACAAAGATGTTGGAGGCATGTTGGTTAAAAATTCTAAAGATCCGGAGAAGCTTAGGACGAAAAAGTTGGAACCCCGCGCGGATGGAACTCTATGTCTAAACGGCACGAGTTGGTTGCCATGCTATGGTGATTTGAGGACTGTGATTATGCACGAGTCTCATAAGTCAAAGTATTCTATCCAGCCGGGTTTTAAAAAGATGTACCAAGACATGAAAAAGCTGTATTGGTGGCCCAATATGAAGGCAAACATCGCCACCTATGTTAGCAAATGTTTAACTTATGCCAAGGTCAAGGCAGAAGATGAATAGCCATCATGATTTTTGGTACAACCCGATATACCTCAATGGAAGTGGGACAACATCACTATGGATTTTGTCACGAAGCTTCCTAAGTCGTCACAAGGTTACGACACCATTTGGGTGATTGTTGACCGACTTACTAAGTCCGCAATCTTTGTACCGATGAGAGAGACTGATCCAATGGATAAACTTGCAAGAGTGTACCTAAAGGAGGTGGTCATGAGGCACGAAATACCTCTCTCGATTATTTGTGATCGTGACCCTAGGTTCGCATCAAATTTCTGGAGGTCACTACATAATGCTTTGGGTACTAGTCTGGATATGAGTACCGCGTACCATCCACAAACAGACGGGCAAAGCGAGAGGACTATTTAAACTCTTGAAGATATGTTGCGTGCTTGTGCAATCGACTTTGGAAAGGGTTGGGTTAACCATTTGCCATTAGTCGAGTTCTCATATAACAATAACTATCACGCTAGCATCAAGGATGCACCATTTGAAGCACTTTACAGTCAAAAGTGTCGTTCACCTGTTTGTTAGGCTGAGGTTGGAGAAGTTCAACTCACTGGTCCAAATTTAATGCAAGAAACAACTAAGAAGATCGTTCAAATGAAGTAGAGAATGCAAGGTGCTCATGATCGACAAAAGAGTTACGCGGATTTAAAGCGTAAACCGATGGAATTTCAGGTTGGGGATAACGTTATGCTTAAAGTTTTGCCTTGGAAAGGGGTCGTACGTTTTGGCAAACGGGGGAAGTTGAACCCTAGGTACGTTGGACCATTCAAGGTGTTGGAAAAGGTTGGATCCGTTGCATACAAGCTTGAGCTTCCTGAAGAGCTGAGCACTGTTCACAATACATTTCATGTATCCAACTTGAAAAAGTGCCATGCCGACGAACCATTAGCCGTTCCGTTGGATGCACTACATTTTAATGACAAGCTTCAATTTGTCGAGGAGCCAGTAGAAATCATGGACCGTGAAGTTAAATGGTTGAAGCGAAGCCGCATTCCATTAGTCAAGGTTCGATGGAACTCCAAGAGAGGTCCTAAGTTCACATGGGAACACGAAGATCAATTCATGAAGAAATATCCACACCTCTTCACAAAAACCACACCATCGTCAAGTGCCGCGTCTTAAGCCTTAAGGACAAGGCTCACTTAACGGGGGGAGACTATAACACCCCATGTTTTAGGGTCATTAACGTCGTTAATAAATCCACTATGTATTTTTAGTGTTGTACGCGTTTGCTTTCAATCGTAATCGTTAAGTTAAATCACGTAAGCTAAAAATGATCATTCAATGTAAACGGGCATCAAACAATTAAATGTTTACATCAAGCAAGTGTTAAGTAATTATTTTGAGGATAATTATTAACATTGTTCATTTTATTTTTATTGGTTACGTAAAATTTGTTACGTTTTGCGATAAAGTAAGTTTAGGCATTCCCGGAACCACATTAATTAATCTACGCTTCAACAAATGCCTATTATTATTTCCAATGATCAAAAAGTTATAAACTTTACCCATGGTTGTTAAAAGTGACGCCCCATATACAAGAAATAAGCCAAGGTTTATAAATTCTCAAGTATTATACATTACATTTACTTACTTACAACAAAAGTAGAAGTATACTTTCATTTCTTTTCTTTTTACCAAGAATTATGCAAGTAAATATCTAGTGAAACACAACCCTTATTTTCATGAGATGGTCCCTAGTATTTGGTGACAAAGAAACATAACAATTAAAGACCTAGTACATGTACATTGCAAAGTTAGTAAGACTTAAGGCATGGCTAGTGGTTTTGACCACTAGTCATCCGCTTTTTGCTCAATATTGCCGCCTCCCCCTAAGACCATAAGCCTTGGTCTTTCTTTTATCACTTAGATAACTCTTGGTTATTTATAAGTCATGCAATACTAGTGAATAAACATACACAACTCTTACATTTGATAAAAACCAACTTGTTCTCCCCTTTTCCTCTTGCTTGGCCACGACAACAACCCAACAACACAAACCATCCATAAAATTTTATTCTACAACATTTACAAGCATTCACATATCATATCTAAGATACCTCAAGGTGTTTAGAAGGATCGGTTTAAGCATTTTCAAGGTTTAAACAAGGAAAAGAAAGATTAGGGTTTTGTGGTTAATTAGGGTTTTCTAATTATGGAAGCTAGGTTTTAAAATCTAAACAAGGGTTTAGAGAATATTTCTCATCATCGTACATCACTCTAAGGTTATCTAAAAGCCCTCATCTTTTCATTTTCATGATTTTATGTGTATATGTGTTCTATTTAGCAAAATCACCATTTAGGATACTTTTAAACATGTAAAAAGAGTTTTTACTTGTGATCATCATTTTGTACACTTTTTCATATGTTATGTCATTGGTAATATCATGATATAATGGGATTATAAGTATTGTAACATGTTGGTTAAGTGTAAAAATGTATATGTATAAACTAGTAAGTAAAGTTACATAAGAAAGTTTATGATTTAATAGCCTTGTTAAGAACTTGTTAACTTGGACACAAAATTTTATCAAAGTTCTTCCTACAATACAATTGTATAAAAATTGTGGGGTTCTCATGAACTTTTCAATGTCACCCAATGAATGAAGACTATTAACATTAGCAAAATCTTGCAATGATTCAAACTTTCAGCTTGGACCAATTTCAACCCCGTAAAAATACGACCAATTCATCCAATTTTCAATTCGTCACCATAAGTTTTCTAAATTCTCAAAAATAAGCGTATGTAGCAAATTGCAATCCAATATGGATATGGTTGGTCAATATGCAAAAGAATAAGAATAAAATCGAATTGTGGAAGAACAAGCGCTAAAGATTGATATTTGGAAGATTCCCATTTTGCTAAGAAGATTACGAGGACTATACCATTTGTTAATACCACAACCCGAATTCGCCGACCAATGAGCCCGTTGACTCTCTCATAATGGAGGATGAGCATCTTGACACTATTCCGGCAACGGAATCGGACGAAGTAAAAAATCAGTGTTGAGAACCTTGTCCCAATCCAATGAGACCAAGGGTATTTTCGACGGTGATGTGATTTGCCTCTTTGTGAAAACCCTACCCCTCTTAAAGCATTTAAAGGATCATTCTGAGATATTAATCAGATATAGTACTGTCCAAGTAATGAGACGATCAGTATGGAGAAACATCGGTACGTTGTAAGCATCCACCTCTCAATTTGGATATCGTTAAGTTTAAGAGAGGTAAATGACGAAGATCAAGAAGAGAAAGAGTTTAACTTAGAAGATATTTTTCAAATCCAAGATGTTATTCTTCGTGAGAAGTTGTTGAACATTAGTCGTCTTGTTACTAATATCGAATCTTTGAAAAATAACCCCACCCCTGATTATGTGTTCAAGTCTCCCTCTTCATTTCATATTCCCGTCGTGGATAGTGATTCGTTTCTTGGGGTGAGAAGTTCGATACTTCTCTTTCTCATTTGGATAATTCTTTACCCGAATTCGAGACTTTTAGCGATCACACGGAAGAGACGAGAAGTGGCAGTACCACTACTCATGCTAACAACTCTCTTCCCGAGTATGATTCATTTCTTTTTGAGGTTGAGCCCAATCAGGGAGGGTTGACTGGCATTGTTATTTCTGATAATAACCCTCTTTTGGAGCTTCCTGAGTTTGAATCATTCCACTTTGATCTTGATCCGTCATTTCCTCGTCCTCCTCCAGAACCACCAATAAAGAAGATTCGCTTAAATTATTAGACCGATGCACCAGTGATCAACAATGTAGATGATACTTAATGAAGAATGATGTTTTGACCCAGGGGAGGTATATTAGAATGTTGAAGTTGACAATTCCTTCACATTTGTCATTTGGATTTTTCTCCCGTATCTCACCTACCCTGTGGTTTCTTCCTTACTTTCCTCTACCAAAAATGAGGATACCATTTTTGACCCCGGCATTTCCACTTAGAGCCGGTGGCTTCTCATCGAGATGGAACTTTCATATTCTTTAATGTTTGTCCAAACATTAATGAGAGCCCGATTAAGATTTTTCTTTACCATTAACTCTACCCAAAAGGACGAATGAATACAGGGATCGAGTCCAAGCAATTTGACCCGGTACCAAAAACAAAGCGCTTCGTGGAGGCAACCCCAGCACATCCATTTTCTATTTTTCTTTCTTATATCTAATGTGTTGTGAGGAGGCTTGTACTCTTCCTTTCTTTGTGTTTGTTGTTTGTACTTGTGATTGTTTGCAGGATTCACCCAACTTTTCTGAAGACTCTCGTGTTCGGTGTTTGTTCCCGTCCAATCGAGCTTCCAAACTTTGCTTGCATTAGTTTGGGTAAATCGAAATCCTAAAGATTAATTAAAAAATCGCGTAACATATATATCTTTATAGCACACTTAATAAATGGCTAAAGATTTTTGTGATACTTTCTTCATGTTTGAGTTATGCATTCGACCTTTTTGAGTTCTAGTATGGGGTTTTTAAAGTCTTAGGCTAGGAAACATTGAGGACAATGTTTGATTTTAGTATGGGGTAGTATATCTCGATAGAGATCTTGCCCCACTTTTTGTCGTATGTTTCTCACGTACCTCCGTTTCCCACAAAAATATGAAAAAATTAATTAAATTTTCACAAAAATAAAATAAGTGTTTTTGTCACAATTTGGACTTTCTTGCTGGGTAAGAATAAGAGTAAATTTTGACCCGATCGAGCGTGTAACACCCCCAAAAATTTACAACAACGCAAGCGGAATACCACTTTGGGGTGTTACTTCGTAATACACAGCAATAGATACAAGAGAACGACCTCTAGGTGTCGTTTAAAAAAAATAACATTGTTGATTTAATCAAAATCTGAATTTAATATAACATTTGTCCCATAATTGCATCACAATGAAAAGCTTGTATGTATAGACTCCAATGCACATCAAATAGTACCAAAGCATCAAATTCACCGAAGAAAACATGTCTTAAAAGAGTCAACATTAAAGTTGGTTATTCCATAGATTTAGTTTAAATATGCATGTATCCACTGTATCATCACAATACCCTGATAAAAAACCAAAGATTTAAAAGAATGCACAAACAAATTCTTGTCACATCATAGAAGTACAAAATCTTATCCCAAAGAATTCATTAAGAATGTAATAACACATTTTATGGTCCACCATAAGTACCAAATCTTATTCCCAAATATTTTATAAAGAATGCATAACCAATTTAATGTCACCCAAAAGTACCAATCTTATCCCAAAGATTTTTATAAAGATACATGACACATTTTTATGTCACCAAAAGTACCAATCTTATCCCAAAGATTTATAAAGAATGCATGACACATTTTATGAACAAAATGTTCCATGTATGTATTTGTTGGGGAGGCCCGATAGTCCCAACGATATAATCCGACATGTTATAACGTTCGTTCCCAGTGATAGCTAGTCACCCCGAACGTGGGGTGTCCATCCCGAATAGATCTAATTTTATACATTCTCGTGGACATCACGCGATAGATGTTCGTTTAACAGTGATCGCTAATCACCCGAACCTGGATTCCACACCGAATAGATCTATTCAAAACATCGCGCTCACCCTCCAAGTGGATTTACAGTTCATGACGCGGACGTAGACTTGTATTGTACCCAATTGGGCAGTGATACAAAATAATGCGTTATTATATACTATATACTCCCTTACCAGGAGCCCCTCGCAAGAACACCCGGGCAGTAATTAAAAATATGTACTCCCGTTACCGTGTCCCCTCCAAAACACCCGGTGCAGTAATTTTTATTGCTATCAGTTCAATCAGCTAAGCTAATCCGAAATTAATTCAAATGTAAATTATGCATTTGTGACAAAAAATTTGAAGTCAAATAAATGTACCATATCGAGCTATGCAATAAGTATGTACACCAATTATTGAAAACAATCATGTAAATGCATTTGCAAACAAGCGATGTTCACACCCAAAAATAATATGTAAACTAGTACAACATGGCTAGTAAACACACAAAATCCTTTAAACAATCACAATTGTAAGAAGATAACCTAGTAATATAAGGATTTGTAGACAAGCATGAATCCCCCTCGCGGGTTATAAAAACATCAAAGATATTGAAAAGCAGCTATGAACTCACATTGAATAAAAGTCCACGATCAATTATTCAATTAAATCACAACTGAATCTGCAAACGATCTCGACCACGACCTATAATTATGTCGTTCGATTATAACACATAATAAATACGACCAACGAAGCGTACATCGTAACCAAGAGAATCATATATATTTTTATATTATTACATACAAGTAACATGTGATGAGAAATCCACTTGCGCGTCTTTAAACCTTAACCCTTAGTATATTTTATGTATATATACTATTTTCCGTCCAATATAACTTATCTCTAATATTTAAAGAAAGTTACTATTTTTAGACCTTCCGTTTTTAGAACGAAATAATGTCATAAAACTATTAAATTGAAATAATATATTAACCGACCTTTAGTTTTTGACCCGCTATATCTCAACTTTTAAAGCAGACAATCCTCGCGGCAAAGTAAAACGTCATTACGAACAACTTTCGTGTTTCGCCGGAAGGCTGAAACGGACTCGAAAGTGATCAAATCATTTATTCAATAGATATGTCAGATTTAATATATTATAAATAACTTATTTTCTATTAACGTGTATTTTCCGATTCACTCCATGTTATCTCCGTTATTGAGATTAAGAAGTCCCGTTTAATAGTTAATTTCCATAATTTGAACTAGACCCTCGCAATTTATAATATTTTTCATCACATCATATATAAATCGATTAAATGAAACAATTTATATATTTTCTGTTGAAACCAAACTCCACTTTATTTCGTTTCATCCCACAACCCGACGCACCCCGTCTGATGGACAGCAAACGCACCTGTGTGGCGTGGCTTTATAACCAAACGCACCCTAATTTGGGTAAACCCAAATCCAAAACGCACCTTTGTTGGCTGTCTCAGGCCAAACGCCCGTTTTGTGGTGCAACGGTTTGAACCAAACGCAACCCTTTTTCAATCTATACACTAAACACACCCTTGTTGGGTGGCTGCCACCCAAACCCACCTTAGGGTGGTGGCTGCCCCGAACCCGACGCACACCTTGGTGCATCTATAAATCAATCGCAGCCTTTCTTGCTGCTGACCCGGACAGCCAAACGTGCCCTTTGTTAATAACCAAAACCAACGCACCCTTTTGGGGTGGCTGTGAACCTCAACCCAACGCACTCTCGTTGGTAGAACAATCAAACACCCCGGCTGTGAACCCACGAACCCGACCCAAACCAACCAAACAACCCAACCATCCCGACGTTATCCCGTCGGCTGTTACCACTAACCCGACCACACCCTTTTGTTGCAAACCAAACCTGACCCCGGTTGACCCCGCTGTCAAACCCGACACAACCAAACACGCCCTTGGTGTTGGCTGTTACAACCCAACGCACCCTCTTCGGTGCTTATAACAACCGAACGCACCCTACGTGGGTGACTGACCCGCGAACCACAACCAAACCCACCCGCACCCTTTTTATTTATAACCTAAACCAACGCACCCTGGTTGGTTTTTCTGCCGAGCACCCGGTGTGGTGTTTATAACAAAACCGGACGCACCCTTGGCGATATAACAACACCAAAAAGACCCTATGTTGCTGCTGAGATCGAACCCAACGCCTTTCTTGTTGTTACCAACCCCCGCACCCTGTGGTGTAATGGCTGTTGGTGATGATGATGTTGGTATTATGATGATGATGTTGATGGCAGCGGGGTGTGTGGTGGCGGGGTTCGGTGGTGTGAGATGGTGTGTTATAATCGCGTGGGAGGAGAGTGGTGTCGGAATCGGGGAAGTATTAGGGTTTACAAGGAAAGATATTTTGGTCTTCGCCGAAAACCCGTCGAAAGGTTATCCTTCTGCCCGAGTGGTGGCCGGGGCGGGGGAGCTCGCCCGGAGAAGATGAGTGGGAGAATGTGAGTTTTGTATAATGTGGTGTGTATGTATAGGAGATGAAAATGAATCAAAATTATAAGAATATATATAATAATATATATATATATATATATATATATGATATATATATATATATATAATATAACATATATATATATAATATAAATATTTAAAATATATATTTCAAATGTGACAATTTAATTAAGTTGAGGGACCTAAGTGTTAACATTTTGGTAGTAGTTTTTTTATAATAACGGTACGTGACTCTTTGAGCGACATAACGAACGAATCAAATCTCGAACTTTCGCCATTGTTTTTCAAAATTATTTTTCCCGATAAAAATGAGTATATTATTTGATAATATTTCAGAATATTTTATAACATTTACATAAAATATCTGTTTTAGTTTGTAGAACCGTTTTGCCTCGTCCGAAATAAAAATGGATTTAAGCTCGAGTATTCGCGTTATCAACAACGCTTTTAATTAAAAATGATGAATAATTTATTTAATATTTTTATTAAATAAATACTAATAATTAAAAACAATTTAATTGTTTTTGTGTGTCCGCGTTGTATATTGTTCGAATAATGTTTGCGGTGCTGTTTTTAGCCCTTTTCGGCTCGATGTCCAGGTCCGGCAAAACTAAAAAGTTGTCAGGAATGTCATTCCTAATCAAATTGCTTTAGAGTCCGAGTCGTGAAAACGTGATTTAGATGATCGTTCTTATAAGTCAAGCCAGACCCTAAAAGTCAAAGATTGAAATCGTCATTCAAAATTCGAAAATTCTCGGATGTTACAGTACCTACCCCTTAAAGAAATCTCGTCCCGAGATTAAATTCGTGTTATCCGATTGTGTGACCGAGAAAAGGTTTAAAATCTGATAAACCGTTTCTAAGCAAGACGATGATAACTTTCTTCAGCAAGATTAGATGTTTCGACACTTCTTAACATACCAAAAATTTGGCTAAGTTGACCAGGATATATAATCCATCAAGGTAGATATTTTTAGAAAAATATCGTTACAAGTTTTATGATTTATATAACACCACTGGTATCGGCTCTCTCTCGAACATCCCGGCTTACTCAGACCACAATATTGTCTGCTTTGTCCGCATGCTCACCGCTTTGCTTTTGTGTTCCTTGTTTGGGACTTCCCGCAGGTCACCCAAACCAGTGCTACTCTCACTCAAGCACGCTCAACTGCCAGTTCTTGGCAGTACTAGGATGTATCGCGACCTAAGTCTTCCTACTAGAGGCCCGAAATGAATAGTCCAACTATCATGTTTCGTCGATAGAGTTTAACTCGTTAGGGGATTGCATTACTTATTGATAAAAGTTGTATTAGTCGGGACCTACTCCAGGACCCAACAGTAGCGACCATAACTGCAATAAACTTATAACATATGGTGACGGTATATTGCATCAGTCTGTAGCTTCCACAGATCAGTTCGTGATTGCAAGGACTTCAATGGCAAAAGTAATCACTTAAGATGAGATAAGGTAGCTCCAAGATGGGCTTAAGAATTTGCTGAGTAGGTAAGACACTGATTGTGTCTCTAGACCCTTTGTTAAACGGATTCTAATGATTATCGATTTTCAGGTTACATACTCGTGTCATATCTAGGATACCAATAAGCCCACTCATTTATAATTTTTCTTATTTACATAAAGAATCGTCCAAAATAATGTAAGTAAGAAATGATAAACTTTATTGTTTCGGAGATTTATAATTTATTTATTTAAACTGAATAGTCGCCCCATTCCCTTTCAAATAAATAAATTATAAATCATCCTACTTAATAATTCCCGGTGCAATACGCGTACTCTCATAACCTTCAAGGTGGTTGACATGACGATGCATGTGTTCTACTGAGTATGGGACGAGTGATTTAAAACTCGTCTTTGGAAGCTGGGAGTAAAAACTGCCAGGCGAGATCAAATAGAGTTCAAGATAATTAATGAGTACTCGGTTAGAGTAAACAAGGTAAAAATCTCTATGAACGAGTCAACATAGCGATTACCATATCAATCCTCCTATTACAAGTCCCGCCTATACAAGACTTGCAATACTTAGATTCATACACAATCCCGTGTAAACAGAACTGTGACGGGCTTTGTTAACATAGCAATTATCATATCAATCCTCATATTACAAGTCCCGCCTATACAAGACTTGTAATACTTAGATTCATACATAATTCCATGTAAACAAAATTATGACGGTCTCCGTGTAATACGATATTGTATAAAGCTATGAAGAAAATAATATTCTTAGAGACCATTGTTTAACTTACAATGTCTGAGAACGAAATGAGACCATTGTGCAACTCACAATGTCTTAAAAATATTCTGGTATTTATATAATAACTCTTATATAAATAAGCGTACGATATACGCGAAAGGAATGCAAGCATATATATATATATTATATATGTATGTCACGTAAGCACTTAATGCAGCACGTAATGTAAGCACATAAGCAAGTAGCGTGTATGCACTTTGAAAATGTTTGATGTGATGCAATGTTTGTGAAAACGGTTATAGTCTAGGGTAAAATATGCAACCTAGTTCTCTATAACCAGTGCTCTGATACCAATCTGTAACACCCCCAAAATCAGGACAACGCAGCGGAATACCACTTGGGGTGCTACTTCATAATACACAGCGCTAGATACAGGAGAACGACCTCTAAATGTGTCGTTTGAAAAATAATCTCATTGATTTCCTTGAAATTGATATGACATTTGTCCCATAATTGCATCACCATGAAAAACTTGAATGTAAAAACTCCAATGCACTTCAAGTAAGCCAAGTATCTATATCACCTGAGAAAAACATGCTTAAAACGGTCAACATAAAGTTGGTGAGTATCTGAATATAAGTAGAAATCCATAAATGAAATCTTGTCAATTTTAGACTCCAGTGCACATCAAGTAGGCCAAGCATTTAATTCACCTGAGAAAAACATGCTTAAAAGTGTCAACATTAAAGTTGGTGAGTTCATAGGTTTTTGTATAAAAATGTGATCAATAGTTTCTGAAAATTGTGTATGAACATTTATTACTTAATGCTCCTTCAAAATGTATGTATGATTTTTAGAAATCAATTAGTTGTAAAGTATGCATGACCATTTCAATCCCCAAATAGTCACAAAAATGTACGTATGAACGTTGAACCGCAATCGTTCAAAGTATGCATGATAATTGAAAATATCACGAAATGTTTCAAGTATGTATTGCCACTCTATTTAAGGCACAGTAAATATTCATGTATGTATAAAATATGATTACAATTACTCTAAGTTCATGAAACTGCGACGTAGACTTGTATGTATGCCACTTTATTCAAGGCACAGTAAGAGTGTACCCATCGTAGGTGTTCCCTCCAAGAACACCCGGGCATTTACGAAAATAATATGTACCCATCATAGGTGTCCCCTCCAAGAACACCCGGGCATTTCTGAAAATATTCATGTGTATGTAATTGTTGGCCTTGAAGACTCAACCAATCGTGCTCCGACATGTTATAACGTTCGTTTGCCCAGTGATAGCTAATCACCCGAATGGGCCCGAATAGATCTATTTCATTACATTCGCGCTCACCCTCCAAGTGATTATAGTTCATGCAACCTAAGCTAATTCGTAATCATTTCACAAGTATGTATGTTATTGCCACAAAATGAAATTCATTATTGTATCCCATAGGAGCTATGCAAATAAGTAGTAAAACCAAATTTGTATTCAACCTTGTAAACGCATAAGAAAAACCTTGTTAACAAGAAGGTTTCTCCCCAAAAATATATGTAGAACCAGTAAAACATGGGGCTATAAACTCACATTGATGTTGCAGAACGATTGGCGGAAATGCACATTTTAAGCATAACACGAACGAAAACCGAAACGGCTCGACCCAGAAGTTGCGGTTTATCTTAACGGTTATATCCTACTAGCCTAGGATAGTGTATTTGGATTTTTATGTGGAAGAGTACATCAACACGACACGTTGATAAAAGATTTAGATCTCAAGTTGTAATAGTTTGGTGGTTGGTTAAATAAAGTAAATCGAAAATAAACGCAAAGTGTGTAATATATGCGTTTATATTCACTTATTGAAAAATAACAATTATAGAACTCATAACGAGAATTATATACAAAGACAAACAATCCCAAGGTTTAAAATATGAAATGTATAATACTTCCAAGTATTACATAAGATGTGCGAGTAATAATTTAAACCAAAACTGTTGGAAATTGTTTTCGGAATCACCACTTAATTTAAATAAAGTTCTTGTATTAAAGTAAAAATGCTTTTAAAGTCTTTACTTTGTCCATATAATTAGGGAATTATATAATAATATTTTATATTTAATATTCGTTTCCTCGGACGGGTCTTAGTTAAACTAGTTGTCTTATTTACAAAAGTGTAGTTCTCAGTTTCGTTTATCTAGTTATTGTATAATTACAAATTAACGATCTTAAGGACTATTATAACTTCTTTTTTTTTTTATTTTTTTCTTTTTGTTTTTTTTTTTTTCTGTTTTTTTTTGTCTTCTATCGGTTTTTCTAAGATAATAGAAATTGTAACGAAATTTATTAAGTATAGTAATTTATATAAATGTCGTAAAGACCTTTTCGTTTAAACCACATTTTCCATTTTTATGAAATTCAATCCATGTTGCAATTTTACTGCGTTTCATGTTACATACAACCCCGGCGTGTTTAATATATATATATATATACTTTATATATATATATATATATATATATATATATATATATATATATATATATATGTTATTATATCTAAACTAAACAAAATAATAAATATCATATTTTAATTATCCCTTTTTTATTCCTCCAATAATATATCCGGTTTTATATTTATAAGATTTTATGATATATATTTATTTGTCGATTTATATTAACCCAAACGCACCCCTTGCTGTCAAAACCAATCGCAAAACACTATGTGGATGTAACTGTTATCCAAAACACACCTTTTGGCGTTTCATGCATATCCAAACGCACCCTTATCGTGAATCTGTCAAGCCAAACGCACCTTTATGCGGTGACACAGCCAACCAAACACCCCTTTGTTGTCTTCTCTTAACCCAAACGCATCCTTTTCGGTTTCCTGCCCACCCAAACACCCCTTTTGGGGTATCCTGTTAACCCAACACCACACCTTAATCAGTGATAGCCAGACCAAACACTCCTAATCTGTTATAACCAAAACCAAACGCACCCTTGCTGCGTTTTATCAAACCAAACGCATCTTGTTGCGTGTTTATGAATAAATCAAACGCACCCTTGCTGGTGCCTAATAAACCAACGCACCCTTTTGATTTACACAGCCAAACGCACCCTCTTTCGTTTATAACAAAACCAAACGCATCCTTTCGTTTCTATATAAAAACCAAACGTACCCTATTCGGTGACAACAAACCAACGTACCCTAGTCGGTCATAAATACGAACCAAATGCACTTGTGATGTGGTTATAAAAACCAAATGCAACCTAGCTGCTGAACCACAGAAACAAACACCCTTCGTGGTGTTTTCTATTAAACCACAACGCACCTTACTGTTGGTGGTGAGGTGGTAGTGGGTGCGGCTGTGACGTGGTGGAGGTGAGGGTGGCGATGGTGTGGGGTTGGTGGCGGTGACGAGGGGGTGGTGATGATGACGATGAGATGATGATGGTGACATGATGGTGTTGACGATGGGAGGGTGGTGGCGATGGCGGGCTGTGGTGGAGTGGTGGCAGCGCGTGGAGGTGCGTGGTGGTGGGGATCGGGTAGATCGGGTGATTTTGGAGGCTTTCGGAACTCGGCCGGAAAACTTGCCGGACTAGTTTTCTGGTGGCGGCTAATGGTGGCCGGAGGTTGGCTGGATCCGGCGGTGGCTGCCGGAAAAGAAAGAGAGAATGGAGTGTATGTGTTATATATATATATATATATATATATGAAAAGAAATTTAATAATTTTCATATATATATTAAAAGTTATTAAAAAAAGTGACAACTTACAAATAGTCCAAGGTTAATTGTGTAAATTTTTAATATAGTTTTGATAACTATCAGTTCGGGATTCGTTTGAACTAGTTAACGGTCGATTCAAGACACAAAACTTTCGCCATTGTTTTCCAAATCATTTTTCCCATAAAAATGAGTATTTACTTGATAGTATTTCATAAATATTTTTATAACATTTATAAAAATAATTGTTATTTATTTGGTAACCCGATTATGTCTCGTCCGAAAGTAAAAATAAAAATAAATTTTTAACCCGTATATTTGCGTTATCAACAAACGTTACTGAATAAAATGATGACTAATTTATTAAATATTTTTATTTAATAAAAAGTGTTAATTAAATATAATTTAATTATTTTCTTGTTTCTATAATCTTGCAAGGGCATTTCAGTCACTTTCTGACTGTTTTCGGGTCTCGGGTAAAACTAAAAAGTTGTCTGAAACGTCGTTTTACATCAAATTGCTTTAGAGTCCGGGTCGTGAAAACGTGATTTAGTGGGTCGTTTTTGATAAGTCAGCTCATAAATAATATATATCTTTTTCGTTTTCAAGTCAAATAAGTTGAAAATAGCTTTGCACCTGATAGATATGTGATAATAAATATGATTTATTATTTAAATATGTTCTGAAACATTACTGGTTACGCGGTAATCGTTTTTATGTGACAATAAAAGACCAAAGGTCAAAAAGTCAAGTGAGACCCGAAAAGTCAAAGGTTAAAATAGTCTTTTAAAATTCTAAAAATTACCGGATGTTACATCCCGGCACGAAAAGAAAGACCTGAGACCCCCTAGGATCCATATGTCGCGGGTTCTAGTACAAGGGGAGACAAGGAGGCATGATTTTAGCATTTGTGTCCATGGTGAGTACATATAAATATTCCTTTTCAAATTTGAAATCACATAGTTGGCAAATCACAGAAAAAAATATCTCTTCTCTTTCTCTCTTGGTTGCGTCCGACCAAAGCATATACACAAACCCATACTTTTTCAATCTTTGATAAAAAAAACATGGTGGTTTAGAGTATTTCTGGGGTGATTCTAGTGTTCGGGTATTCATTAAAACAACGTTTGGGTTGTCCGGTTCGCATCGAAATTTATTTTGAAGACCATTCTTGTAAGTCTTTCAAATTTAAATTTAACTTGTCCTTTTGTATAGTTAATGATGCATAGATGTTAGTTGTACAAGTTGATCGTCATAAAAATCGAAACTTGAAAGCGAAACGAATGGAAAAAGGGTGTTTGGTTGTGTCGAATTCAAAAAAGGACAAAGGGGTTTTGTAGTTTTGATATCGTGGTCGTGATGGTTGAAAAACATTTGCTTGCTATGTAGCTTATTCTGTTTGTGGCTTATTTGGCTTATATTTTTTGCTCGGATGGGCTTATAAGCTCACGAAAATCTTAAGACTTTTGAGGAAAATGTTTTTGGTGATTACTCCAGTATGTCGTATTTTTGTGGATTATTTTGATAGGTTACGGTGATAGCCGAATATATGTCATAGCTTATTAGCTTATTTTAAAGGCGTATGGATTATTTTGGGAGCTTATGGGCTCACGACCCAATAAGCACAATAAGCCGTGGCTTATTGTAGCTTATCAAGGTCCATATTATTTTGGTTAAGCTATTGTGTTGTGATTCTTGATTTGATGAGACAAAATAAATAAAAGAATAAAACATAAGGACTAAATCTAGCATATCAAAATTCTACAAGCTGGTAGAGAATTATGAAGATTTGGTCAAAGATTTACAAGATAAAGATAAGAAAGTATTTTAATTAGTTTAATTAGTTTCCTTATCATATTAATTTTCTTCCTTTGTAAGTCATGATCTCTCCATATATAAAGAGATCATAGACATAGGTTTTAGAGATAGCAGAGTCGACTGATGAGAGTCGAATAGTAAAAGGTGTGTGTGTACTCCATAGTTAGATAGTTAGTTGGTGTAGCCCCAAGATTGAGTTTGGGGTAAGAGGGAAACGTTTGAATATAAAACCTTGTTAAACATCATCGTTCTTATTGTTATTATTCCGCTGCATATTGTTAATCTTTGATGTTTATAATCCTAGATGAGATCTAACCCATCTCGAGCTTAAACGATCTTAGAGTCTATCATATTATTTAGACTACACAATACTTGTGAGTCCCAATGAATAGATCTTCTTAACTTGTTAAAGCTTAGTTAACTTGGATAAATCCAAACTAACTATGTGAGAAACTATGATTATGAATGCTACAAGTTATGCGGAAACTAACTTGTAATACTAAGAAGAACAATGTAAACAAAACTTTGAATATATATTGATTGCAAATATTCTGCCTAGGTTACAGAATAACTAACTATGAAAACTTGTATCTTGCTTTTAAGACTGATGTCTCTAACTATGCCGTAGGGTTCCTTTTATACACTAAGGAAAGCCTTAATGGGCTTACAAAACGCGTCAAGTGATCATGCATATCTATTCCTAATATAACTCATGCATATCATTTAAGTAGTACTACCTATATAACTAACAGTACTAACTATACTGGCAGTACTAACAATGTACTGGCAGTACTAACTACTATAACTAGCAGTACTAAGTGTAGAAGCTTTGAATCCCAACAATCCTCCCCTAAACTTGTGATTTCCCTATAAATCTTTAAGTTTCTTGAATTAAAGCTTTTTGACTTTGAGAAGATTCTTCCAAACATTCTTCTACTTCTATACTTGTGATCTTATAAACCTTAGAAGTTCAAATGCTATCTCATTTTCATGATCAACCTCTAGTTTTCTACTTAACATCTTTGATAGCATTTCTTGAGTAAGTGGATACTTCTTCTCTATCATCATGTGAATGGCAATTCTATTATCCATCAACAAAATATGAATTCCACATGAATCAAATAGTCTTCAGCTTATCAAATTACATTCATGTTGATGCTTCCAGACTTTATCTTCTTCATCAGGTTGAAATAAGATCTTTAGATCTCCCCATCAGGGGTGTCAAATGGGTCAACCCGACCCGACCCGAAC
>BQNB010019873.1:46634-59143 GCA_026074375.1 Tanacetum coccineum | reverse complement strand
AATTTAAGCAATGCTATAGTAAATCAAAGAAAATGAATTTTAGGAACTTACAAGTTCCTTTAGCCCTTTTCTCTGAATTTCAGCAACCAATAACAACCCTAATGCTTCCCATGAAGCTCTACAAACCCAATAAGCCATCCAAAATTGCTTATTCACCCAATAAGATTAAAGACACTGATAATTCAAACTTTCATTAATAATGAAAGAGTACAATGCTAAAAGAAATTACATTAAAAACAAAATTTAGCTACAACAAAAAGAAACTAAAACTAACTAAAAAAAACTCTCTCCTTAGGTTGTGCTTCTTGCCTTTTATATTCCATGTGGTCTTGTCATCATCTCCCTAGAACCTTCACACACCTTAAACTTGAGCCCTTGGATTGACTTGGTCCCCGATCCGATTGATCTCAACCGTCTATCCTTTGTCTTCTTCCTTGTCCAATTAGAGTGCCTAGAATTGCCAAGGTATATGCCAGCTGTGTGTGGTGGTCTTGGTGTGGGTGGAAAAGGGTGAGAAGAAAAAGGAACAGTACTACGTGGTGGGGGAAAAAGATGTACAGGGTTTGGCGGGTAAGGTTTTAACTAAAAAGAGGGACATGGTAAATCTTTGGGGATTAGGCAACTATGGTCCTTGAAAGTGTATAAGTATCTTGCAACCATCGTCCTTGTAACTTGCATAATTGGTCCTTGGGGTTGGGTTGAGAGTTGCACCGTTAGTCCTTTAAGGACTAATGGTGTAAGGGGATAAAGGGTTTTGGGATAAGAGTGTTATGTGTATAAGGGTTGGGCCAGGTGGTTGGCAGTTTAGGCCGGTTTGATAATAAAAGGGAATATGGGCTTTTTGGGTTAAAGGGTTTATAATAAAAGGGTTTAATATGTAAGTGGGCTGGCCCGGACCCACTAGGTGGGTACGGGTGGGCCCACTTTTGGCAATTTAGGTTTTTAGGTTTGGTTTTCGATGCTCTTTCTAATGCCACTTCTCGGGGTTGACTTTGACTTGATTTTGACCATGTTGACTTTTTGAATTTAGGCTTTGACTTTGACTTTTCTTCACGCTCTTTCTGTTCTCGTGCTCGGTATTTGTCGTTTTGGCTTTGTTTTTTGTCCTTTAGTGAATATCCGATACCTGCATAATACAAACACAAAAACAAGCATATATATGGCATTTTATGTGCGTTTTTAGTCGTTTAGGGTCGATTTATTAGGTAAAAGGTATGTGTAATTACACACATACCAAAATCCCCCATACTAAGATATTGCGTGTCCTCATGTAATGCTATAAGTAAACACTTAAGAAAACTAAGAATCTTAATCCCCCTTGACTAATAACCTCGAAAAGTAGCAAAGTGTTTGTCAAGGGAAATTAAAGAATCAATAGCTTTGAAAAGCCCTGTTTTTACCATTTTTAAATGTATACACTTATTCTTACACATGTTTTTGTTCTTTTCATTTTTTCTCATTTTTTTATACTTTTCATATTAAGCAACTAACTAAAACATTTGACTTTTGTTATTTTAAAACCGTTAGGGATCATAGAACAAGATGCATTTCGATCCGAAAATGCCCCAAAATGGATAAATTCATCATCCTTGACTTTTCATTCGTCCCAAACCAAGCTTAAAACGAAATCACAGTTAAATATCAGTTAAGATGCTAACACTACTCATATTTGCAACTTGTAAACTTTTCACTCCCGACAATTATTATATCTTAGGAGAATGTGCTATTTTGAATTTCAACCATGGATCAACGTTTTCCAAAACTCTATGTTTCACGTTCCTCCCGAGAATAATGAGTTTGAAGGCGAGATCATCCCATGTAGCGACTTTCATCTCAGCACATCTCAACCTTGTGGCTAAGTGACCAGGCTTTTGACACCTCACAGAGACTAGTATCGGGACTCACGGACCTTAGGTTTCAAAAATTCTTAGGTTTCCTATTTACACATAGCTTATTTAGAAAAACTTAAAATGAAATAGTCAAAGTTCATAAGCATATTTAAATTTGACAAAAAGAGATCTATTTATTAATTCACATATAATATTAAACATAACATGATACAATTGTAACCCTCGACCTTTGAGAAGGCTGCAACATCGGTTGTGAGCCGGCAAGATGCATCAAACTTTTATCAGTCTCGGATTTTTATTCTTACTATGAGCTTTCTTTAGAAGGCTGCAACATCGGTTGTGAGCCGGCAAGATACAGCAAATTTTTATCAGCCCACAACTTATATTTATTAAATTATTATTTTTTCTCATTTTGCAACATATTTCATTTCTTTTTTTTTAGGTTTTGATTATATAAATAACATGTTATACTATTTTGTTTTGATCCAATTTATAATAGATTTGTTTTTAATTATGTTCAATTTAAATTGTGTCTGTTGTAAACCCTAGCATTTTTTGTAAGGGAAATCCACATTCATGAGTACTTTTTATATCCGGGTGTTATGTGCATTCATTCATAGATTTTGAATAGAAGGCATTTTCATATTAGTTAAGCTTTACATGTCAAACGTTGTTGAATTTGATGGTGGCTTGATTTTAGGTTAAAGTTGTTTTGTGGTATAAGGTATTTTAGTTTTTTCTGTCTTTGTTTGAATGTGTTATCTTTTGTTCGAAGTTTTTGTTTGATATACCCTTTCAATTACATTATCAATCTCATGGTCTATATTATTCATTGCTTCTATAAGGTATAGATTAAAGCCTGACAAGATTCTGGAAGTTGAAATTCTTGCGTGTATTATTTCAGCTTGGAAATTGTTGGGTATGGGTGAATACGGTTATGTTACATGTATAATTTATGGTTTTCTACTACTCTAAATTTGATAATGGTTGTCACTTCCCTTTCTTTCCCACTATAAAGCTTTCTAACTGCTCAATTGTTGGATGGGTGAATTCTAGTATGATCAGCTTGATTCACTAGAGTCACGGTGACAATGCTTTAGGGTTAAAAACATATGGCGAGGTTAGTTCAAAAACTTAGATAGGCAATAACCAAAAATTGCTCATATTTGAAATAGACTACAAAAAGAATGTTCATCCCTATAATAACTAGTTTTTGAACACATATCGAAGGCATGTATGTATGCATTATAACAAGACTTTGGAGCCAAATATGTTATTTATTTGTAGAAGGAAGTACAAAATATGGGTGCTGAGGATTCTGGTTGTATAAATACACCATTTTTAACTATACTTAATTTGATCCTTTTTAGGATTATTTATGCATTGGTTATTGTGTGGTTTGCATTCGTTTTTTGTAGGTGGACTTTATCTTTTGTGTGTGTAGGTCACATGTACTTAATATGACCCAACAAGTTACTTTAGTTGCGATTAAAGTCTTGCTTCAGAGCTCGAAAGAAAAAAATTTGCCTGGTGTCTTTTACCTTGATTTTGCTGACAATATATCCTTATACCAATAGAAAAAAAATGTGTGCCTTTCTTACCCTTCAAAAGCCCTTGCTTTGGGTTGCTAAATCCGGTTAAAGCAAGTGGTAGTTAATTGCTTATGTTAACTCTTATTTATACTCGTTTGTTTTATTAGGATACTGTTATTTTCACCTATTGGCTAACGGTACCCAAATTGTTATCCCGTTATCATGTTAATGTTTATCTGAGGTATTTAAGAAGTGTTAATATTTTCCTTTGATTTTTGGAACTGGCCTTTAATAATAACAAAATATAAATGTTCTATCTGTTATTCATCACGAACAGTGAGAATCTAATATTGTCAGTCCAAAAATAGGGTAACTTCCCCAGGGGGAATTTGGTCTAATGTCACAACACATCGCCCACATCAACGTTTCCACAACCCAACTATACAAAGTTCCCAACCACCCTCCCCCCCCCCCCCCCCCCCCCCCCTTCAAGCTTTCATGGGACTGCCCAAAATGATAACTCGTCACAGTTTTTCTAGAAAGGATCTTTTGTGGTAAATTTAATAGACCAAAATGATGAGTCGAAGTTCAGTTTTAATTGTCGAACATATATTATTCTTATGTTCACGACTAGTTAACTTCATATTTCTGCTCATAAAATCGGAATATGCTTGAGCTATATCTTTTTGTGAACAATAATACTCTTTCATTTCTTAAATAAAATTATGTCGTTTGTGATACTTGTATCTAGATAGTCTTTGTGTGGATACTATTTTTTTTAGTTGTGAGATCTTAATGGACTTGTTTTGATGATTTGGCAGGTGTTCCCTGTTTTGGGCTAGTACTGTCTGGCTTCACTTTGAAAGCGTTTCAGCTAGGAATGGCACCTGTATACATGGCTATTCTTAGCTTGTTGTGTGCATGAGGAAGATGCACGGGCACCTACAACTACAGTTTGAAGCTGGAGCCAACGGAGAAGAACTAAACGGAAAAGGAACCAGGGAAAGCATTCAGAGATAGCCATCAGGAAGGGTGCGGGATAGCACGATGGGTGTAATACAGAGAAACATGCGCTTTTCTTCTGGGTGAGACAAGGAGGAGGAACTAAAAAATAAAAAAAAAAAAAAAATAAAAACTTTGAGAGATACGGGTAAGATAATGAAAAGAACACGACATTCCGTAAGGTGGGGTCTGCATTCCAAATCTGCTGTAGTCTAGATTTCGCATAATTAAGGAAGATTGAAATATATGTGGTGGTGCGTTTCTGATGAATGATTCTTCGTTGTCTTGCTGTTGTGTTGTAAACGGTTCGTCAAACTGCTATTGTTGTCATAAACTGTTTTATGGTGGAGTGAAGATCATTTAGGTTACAAAAAGCTATTTAAATTCTTTCATCTTTCATATTGTTTTGATCTTTGTTCATATTGGTTTGTTTTATTAGATTTAAAAAAAATGAACAAAGAGCATACCAATTACCATTTACATTTATGTGATAACATAAATTGCATAAATCGTCCTTAAAGTTTAGCACAAAATTGCATGTTTCATCCAACGTTCACGAAAGTGAAGGACAATCCCTGTGGGAAACTTTGGAGCAAAGGGATCGTCCCTGTGGGGAGGACCATTAAGAAACCTTTGATGAAAGTATCGTCCTTGCAGGGACGATCCTTGCAAAAAAAGGTTTTCACCACAGGGGACGATCTTGCAATTTTGTAAGTTTAGGACAAAACATGGCAATTGGCCAAATTTTAAAAGTAATTAAAAAATATTCATCTATATTTCCGTCGATTATCGCAATTTACTCTTTCTTATTCTGGGTTAAGCAACAAATACTACATTTTAAATAAAGTGTTTACTAAAAGGATCCACCATTACAATGCTAGAAAACAATTTTTTTCCAACTTAAGTGTTCACATTAATCAAGTAATTAAACACCAAAACCTAATTTACGTTCGCACTTTTATTTTATTTCAAATGCACACTTGACGAATTTTACATTATTGAAGCTTGATCGCTGATCGTATCAACACTTTATGAATATTTTGTTTACAAAATGTCGAATACTGATTGGTTGCATGTGGAGATCCTTTTGGTTCCCCCCCCCCCCCGGGTGGTATGATCGATTCATTTGGCCCTTTACCATTTCACCAAAAACGCAATTTTTTATCCATGTAGTTTTGTTGTACTTCTAATGACAATGGAAAACAAACACCTTTGCATTTACATTTAGAATGTTATAACACATAAAAAAATGCTACAAATACATGCTTTAAACATGGGAAAAGGTAAGCTACTATTTACCAAATGATTTCCAAGGTAGGTAGTTGAGTATCAAAAAGGTCCATGTCGGTTAACATACCCCAATTTTAGACTATTATCAGTAATTGTTGCCAACCTTGTTAAAATATTACTACGATATTTACCATGGATTATCACTCGGCATCTAATAGCCGTCCATCATCCGTAGGTTGTTATCGAATATCCTATTTCGATATTGGGTATTTCTCTATAATTGCGTCTCCAAACTATTTAATGCATTAGTACGATTTGTACATTATAGATGGTTGATTTATATAGGTAAGAGTAAATTGCATAAATCATCCCTAAGTTTGGCTCCAAATTGATGTTTCTCCAAACATTACGAAAGTGCACAGATGTCTCTGAGAAAACTTTTGGTGCAAGTATCGTCCCTATGGAGAAACATTTGGTTGAAACCTTTGTTGCAAGTATCATCCCCGCTAGGACGGATACTTGCACAAAGTTTCCCACGGGACGTCCTTGCACTTTGATAAACTTTTGTGGTAATATTTAGCGTAAATAAATAAGATTTGGTTACCATGAAAACTCTTAGGATATTGTATCTTTGATGAGCGATCCAATTTCTTAAGAGGAGAATGTCTAGGTAATGAATTCTGATAATACTTACTTAATATACTAAGATTATGAGTTGATTCCCTGCTTGACCTCTCTTATAATAGACGATTTATTCAACTCATAAAAGTTATACATACAAACATTACGGATTCCATCACTAAGAAGAGACGGATTAAGTAGAAGTATCTCCTTACCGTGGTTTCTTTGTTACGGTGATCTCATTCTATCGCATCAGTAAATTTTAATGTAAGTTCGTTATTTGATCGTTCATATTATGATTCTATGTTTCTTGGATACTATTCAACATGTGGCATCTGGAGCAGGTTTCTGAATGTTAGAAATCAAGAAAATACTCGGTCATACCAATATGTAATAGAAAAGCTGTAACAACCATATTGGAAATTACAAGCTAACCGGGTCAACATAAGACAACCTTATGTATGACCGTCCATGCCATGGTATAAATACCCATCTCCACACCTTAGAGAGGGTTGGTTGTTCATTTAGTTCTCACATAATACATTTTTCTTTCCTTTCCCTCTCTAAGTGCTACAACCCTCCTTTCTTTTTCTAAACTTTCTTATCTTGTTCATTTGTTAAGTGATTTGATACATCTACAATTGGTATCAGTCACCATGGGGTGATATCGTGAGCTTGTGTGCGTTTATATCTTGTTTAGATCGTTAGTTTTGGTTATTTGTTGGTTTCGTGTGCTTCAAAAAATCAAACCCGGATTTTTGTGTTTAACAGTCTTAAAGTTTATGTTCTTAAGCAAGATCTAGGCCTAAGATAACTAGTTATGCAAGAAAAATCAAGGTAAAACGTCAAAAAGGGTGAGTTTTTGGTATTTTTTGTGAAAATACGTTTTTATTTGAAGCAAGCGAAATACGTATTGAAGGTAGCGAAATATGTTTGAAGCTAGCGAAATATTTATGTAAGCGAAATATGTATGTTAGCGAAATATGACAGGTTGACCTCAAGCGATTTATGTTATTTTTAGGAAACGAAACTCTGCTTAATTTTTCTTAGGTCAAGCAAAATATGTTCAAGCGAAATATGTTAGCAAGCGAAATATGTTAGTAAGCGATTTATGACAGGTTGTTAATTCAAGCGAAATACATAGTTGTGTAAGACGAAACTCTGTCCAATCTTCGTATTTCAAGCGAAACATTACATCGTCATATTCCAAGCGAAACATTACAAGCAAGCAAAACATTACAAGCGAAATATTACATTGTCATATTCCAAGCGAAACATTACATACATCACAAAAAGATTTTATTTTCTACGATTTATCTTACTTTGTAAAATCCCGTGAAATATTTAGATTTCTCGGTTTTAGTGAAGTTTTGTAAAATCCCGTGGAACATCTATCTTAATCACCACCAACAACAACTCTTAACATAATCCTCCTTTATCACTGTTCGGTCACTCTTTAATCATTTCTCTTTTCAATTAGAACAAGATGACTACTTTAGCAGAACACATCATTGTTGCTGGAGCTGAGAACCGTCCTCCAATGCTTGAAAAATCAATGTATGATTCATGGGCAAGTCGTATACGTCTATTCATCAAAGGGAAGAAACATGGTAGGATGATGCTTGATTCCATTGATAATGGTCTATTGGTTTACCCAACTGTTGAAGAAAATGGGCAGACTAGACCTATGAAATACTCCGAACTCACTGAAGCACAACAACTTCAAGATGACTGTGATGTTCAAGCAACCAATATCATTCTTCACGGTCTTCCACCCGATGTGTATGCACTTGTTAACCATCAAGAGGCTGCTAAGGATATTTGGGACATAGTCAAGCTACTAATGAAAGGCACTAAATTATCATACCAAGAACGTGAGTGCAGATTGTACAACTTGTTTGATAAGTTTGCTTATGTTCAGGGTGAAACATTGTATGAGTACTACTGGAGATTCTCTCAGCTGATCAATGACATGCATACTATTGGGATGACAATGCAACAAGTTCAAGTCAATACCAAGTTTCTGAATGCTCTTCCATCGGAATGGAGCAAGTTTGTCACTGATGTGAAGTTAGCTAAAAGTTTGTATACCACCAACTATGATCAGTTGTATGCATACCTTAGTCAACATGAACGACATGCTAATGAAGTTCGTATCACGCGTGAAAGATATCCGGATCCTCTTGCATTGGTAGCCAACTCTCCAACTCTATACAATCCATCTCAGTCACCACAACATTCAGGTTCTTTAATGTATCCACATCCTCAACAATTCACACCAGTTTATGCAGCACCCATTCATCATCAACACCATCACACTCCAGCCAATCCACAACAACATTCAGTTTCTCCACAACCATTCATATCTCCATCAGTGACACAACAATCTCAAGCTGAATTTCCCCAATTAGACTCTAGTCTCGCTGTTCCTATGTTTCAGCAAGGAGAAGATCCGATTGAATGCATTAACAAAGCAATGGAATTTTTGTCTGCTGTAGCAACAAGGTTTACACTATCAAACAATCAACTCAGAACATCGTCTAATCCTAGAAATCAAGCAACCATTCAAAATGGTAGAGTCACAGTTCAATAAGTTCAAGGAAGACAAACTCAGAGTTATGCTGGTACTGGAAACAAAGGAATTGCTACACTTCAAAGAGAAATTATGCAGCTGGTCAACCATGAGTTGTGAAGTGTTACAACTGTTAAGGAGAAGGGCATATGGCGAGACAGTGTACTCAGCCAAAAAGGCCAAGGAATGCTGCATGGTTTAAGGAGATATTCATGTTAGCTGAAGCTCAGGAAGCGTGTCAGATATTGGATGAAGAGCAACTTGAATTCTTAGCAGACCCTAGAATATCAGAAGCTCTAGTTGCTCAACAGATAATCCCTTAGAATTCAGCTTTCCAGACTGAAGACTTGGATGCCTATGACTTAGATTGTAATGACTTATCCTCGGCTAAAGCGGTTCTGATGGAAAATCTTTCAAGCTGTGATCCTGAAGTTCTCCTTGAGGTACCTTATTTTGATTCTTATCCGAATGATACGGTTAATCAGGAGGTACAACAGATGTAGTATACAAACACATATTGACAATTTTCAAGATAATGAGATACATAGTTATAGTAATATCATTCCGTATTCTCAATATTTGCAAGAGTCACAAGATGCGGCTATTTAGGATACTAATTTTTTTGCACCTAATGATTTATTGGTGCTATATTTGGTTGAACAAATAACTGATCACGTAACTCATCTAGATAAGGAAAATCAAACAAATAAAATGGTAAATGAATCATTAACCGCTGAGCTTGAGAGATACAGAGAACGAGTCACCATTTTTGAATAAAGACTTAATGCAGATTTAAATAAACGTGAAAAATTCATAGATTCTTAAATGGATGATTTAATTCGGGATAGAAATGCAAAGCTTGCGGCTTTTCAACAAGAGATCGATACTCTTAAAGAAACTCTTTCTAATAATGTCAAAGAAAAGGAATCTTTATCAAAAACATTAACTGTTTTCAAAACAGAATCTAAAGAAAAAGAGTCTAAGTACATTGACAAGGAAATTGTTTTGGAAAAACAAAATAAAGAACTGGAGAATATTATTTGTAAGATGTATCGATCTACGCAAGCAATGCATATGCTAACGAAACCACAAGTTTTTTACGATGACACTCACAAACAAGCTCTTGGTTATCCAAATCCGTTCCATCTTAAAAAAGCTCAGCGAATTCAACCAACATTATATGATGGTAGTGTTATTGCTAAAGAACATGTTGTGATTTTTGTGACTGATGATGAAGAGACATTGATTTTGGAAGAAGATAGTCAATCAAAGATGCTCGATAAACAAAATGATTCAATTTCAATCGAAAAGAAAATTAAGATTTCTCCAATTGATTATTCAAAGTTGAATAAGATAAAAGAAGATTTTGGTAAACGTTTTGTCACTCAAAAAGAATTGTCTGCAGAACCTCTGGTTAAAACATTCGTCCTTTTCTGAAACACTTGTTACGTCACATACACCTGTTAGAATTGAAGCTCCTAGTGAACTTCCTAAGTTGAGTTTGGTAAATCAAAGTCTTAAAAAGATAAAATATCAATTGGCCAATTTTGACAATGTTGTGAAAAAGAGAACCACATCTATTACTGCCGATGTAACACCCCCAAATAAGGTCACAACGAAATATGGGTATGAGAGTGTTACATCATAGATTAATAGCATAAGATATGAGAACGACCTCTATATGAGTCGTTTGAAAATGATACACCGGATTAAATAAATTGTTTGATCCAAAAGCCCATGGCTTAACTTGTTCATCCTTAAAAAGTGTAAAGATTTTAATACGTAACAAATGCTCCAAAATGTAATGTATTTAAATCTCCATGCAAAATGAATCCCAAAATGTTGACCCCCAATGTATCCTTGTTCTTGTACCTTATTGACCTGAGAAAAACATGCTTTAAAACGTCAACATAAAGTTGGTGAATTCACAGGTTTAAGTTATGTATAAAGTAGGACCGTAAGATTTCCAAATGTATGATAAGTAACGAATACAATATCACAAAAGTAATTACAAAATGCACTAAGCTCATGACAATGAAGCTACAACATATATGTATGCAAATTAATGCAAATAATGTGCCCGTGTAGATGTTCAACTCGCAACATCCAAATTGTTCCGACATGGTATACATTCGTCATTTCGGTACCTTCGAAACTAGTGAGTGCTACTCACCCGAACAGGGATGTCAATCCGAAATAGATCTGTTCATAACATTCGCGCTTACAATCTAGTAATTAACAGTTCATGATTCATGGGCATAGTGGGTTATAGCTACTTAGGCAAACTCGTAATTTGTATAAAAGTGTACTTGCGTCCAATCGTAAAGCAATGCATGTTTCTCACCCCAATGTTGTAAATCATTGTAATTGTATAAAAGCGGGGCTATGAACTCACCTCAAGTGAATGTATTGATAATATAAATCAAGTATGTAAATCGTCTCGGGAAATCCGAATGCAACCTAATTAATTATAGGCCGTATGAGTATAGTGTATTTTATATAAATAAAATATCACATGTTATATAGTTACACCACCACCTAATAGCTTTTGTTTAATTTAAAATGTTGAAATAATAATTTAATCGTACTTTGTTAAATAAAGGTATATGTATTTGTATTCGTAAAATAAAAATGTAATCCTTGTCCAACAATTGATTATTTGTTAATAATATATGATTTAATATTTTTATTTATTATATAATGATATTATATAATTAGTTTAATTGATTTTATAAAAATAGTGAACAAGTAATAAAAATAGTGCATAAGGTTTTATAAACCTCATATCTTTATCGTTTTAACTCCATTTTATACGTTTCTTATGTCCACGGTTTCGTATTAAGAAAATCTATCAAAATATTATATTTATAATATTTTAGCTACTGATGACCAGTAACTTTTACTGTTTCTGTAAATTTTATAAAACTATTTTTATAAAATTAATTGTTGTAAACTTGTAAACATCATAACTCATTCGTTTTAATTCCGTTTCGCTTGTTATTTACATGTATGGATTCGTGACGAGATAAACTATGTAAATAAAATACTTATTGAATTTATAAAAATCTGTGTCAACTCTAAAAGTCAAAACAATTTATAAAAATATTTTTATAAACTTAAATCTTGCAAAACTTGTAACTTATTCATTTTAATTATGTTTTTCAAGTTTCTTATATGCTTGGAATCCTCATGACAAGTAATATTATTATAAAATATTCATAAATTTCTACCAGATCTGTAACAATAATGGTTTTTATAAAATAACTTTTATAAAAACACTTTTATATATTTAATTATAGTAAACTTGTAAATGTCATAACTTCTTCGTTATAGCTCGGTTTGTCAAGTTATTTATATGCTTATGATCCTTATAATATGTACTATTTTATAAAAATACTTCCAATATTTATAAAAGTTCGAAATCAAACAGTAGGTCCAAAACAATGGGTTTTTATATAAGTGAAATTAGTTTTTATAAATTATTCTTTGGTTCAAATTTGTACAAGTCCTTTGCAATACTTTATACCATATTTATTACACATTTTGGGTCCTCTAAATTGTCCATAATGATTGTCTAAGTATCAAGTCCTCGTGCTAATTTGTCCATAACTTTATAATTAAAACTGTTAGGAATAAATCTTCTTGTGACTTAATACTGCCAACAGTACTAAAGGAGTTAGTACTGTCAGCATAAAGTTAGTA
>BQNB010019873.1:33036-44810 GCA_026074375.1 Tanacetum coccineum | reverse complement strand
AATTTTATCAAGGGTAACTTGGTAACTTTCTTAATTACTCTCGGGATTATATTATTTTTTACGTGTGTATAAACTGCTCAATCAATTTTATAAACCAAAATCTAACTTTTCAAGGTCTCGAATCCCGAATCTCAAGTTCTGTTTTCTGCTCTTAATTACCCGTTATAAATACATCTAATTATCGCTTATAGATTTATATCAATCCCGTTTTAATATTTATGACATATTATACTAGACCGTGCAAGTTTTAATAGATTTCATCACATTATAATTAAATTGATAAAATAATTGAAACAATCGAATACTTTTAAATTAAACACACCCTTTTTCGGTATCAACTCAATCAACGCACTCGTTTCCCGTGTTACAAAACCAAACAAACCCGACAACATCCCAGCTGTCCCCGCCCCCGACTGTCCCACAGCCTAAACCCCACACCCTCCAATGTAGGTGGTTGTCCCCGGCTATCCCGGCTGTCCCCGCAGCCGTTCCCGCAGCCAAACCAACAACCAATCCTAAATCCCTTTTGTTGCAACCCACAACCCGACACAACCTTTTGTGTTATAACCCAAACCAAACCAAACACGCCCTAGGTGGGGCTGTCACAGCCAAACGCACCCTTTGGCTGTTTAGAACAGCCAAACGCCCTTTGTGGTGTTATAACAAATCCAACATCACCCTTTTTCAATCTATACTAAACTAAACACACCCTTTTTGCTGTACATACACCAACCAAATGCATCCCTCCCCTAGGCTGACCTGAACAGCCAAACGCACCCTATGGTGATTACCATACATACTAAACGCACCCTCGTGCGTTTCTATCTAAACCAAACACACCCTAAACCCACACAACCCGACCCGCTGTTTCGACAGCCAAACAAGCACCCTTGAGGTGTTTATACTCGAACCAAACCTGCCCTTGTTGGGTGGCTGCCACCCAAACCCACCATAGGGTGGTGGCTGCCCCGAACCCAACGCACCCCTCGGTGCTTATTTTACAACCGAACACACCCTTCGTGGGTGACTGACCCGCGAACCACAACCAAACCCACCCTTGGTGTTGGCTGCTACACCCAACGAAACACCACTTGATGTGATACCTTAAACCGAACCCACCCCTTTTGTTCATAACGCACTTCGGTGGTGGTTAAACCACTAAACTAACGCACCTGGTTTGGTTCTTCTGTCGGAGCCCAAACGCACATTTCGCATTATCGCTGGTGGAAACCACAAAACGAACGCACTCATGGTGCTAAGAATAAACCCGACGCACCCTCTTGTGGGGTTTATGACCACTGAAAATAAACACCCTCGTGGTGTTATCTTACAAACCGCACGCACCCTATCTCGGGCTAACCATACACCGAACGCACCTGTGGTGCGTATATACAAACCACACGCACCCTATGAAGGTGGGGCAGTGGTGGTGACGATGGTGATGGTGTGGGGATGGCAGCGGTGGAGTGGTAGCGTGTGATATAGGGGATCGGGTAGATTGAGTGGTGTGTAACCTTTTTTGGTTTTGGTCAGAAATCTTACCGAAAAACTTTTTCGGCGATGGCCGACGGTGGCCGGAGGTGGGGGAGGGGTGGCCGGATTATTTAGGAGAGAGAGAGAGAGGTTAGTGATGAGTGTGTGTATATAAAGATGGAAATGAATGAAATGAAAAGAGATATTATATATATATATATATATATATATCAATTTAAAATGACAAGTTTTAATAGTTGAGGGGTTAAAGGTGTAACATTTTTATTATAGTTTTGATAAAAATGGTTCGGGACTCGTTTGAGCGGCTTAACGGTCGATTCAAATCTCGAAGCTTGCGTCATTGTTTTTCAAATCATTTTTCTGATAAAAATGAGTATTTTCACGACTAGTTTTCACAATTGTTTTACAAAATTTATTTAAAACGTTTATTATTCATTTATATATTTTTCCGACAAACTTTATCCGTAAAAATGAATTTCAGCTTTAATAATTGCGTTTTTAACAACGTTTTCGATTAACAAGATAATTAATTTATTAAATATTTTTATTTAATAACTTATGATGATTAAATACAAATTTAATTATTTTAGGTCGGTACGCGTTGTGTTCAAAATATTTGCGAGGGCATTTCATTCAACTTCTGACTGTTTCCAGGTCTCGGTCAAAACTAAAAAGTTGTCAGGAATGTCGTTTCACATCAAATTGCTTTAGAGTCGGAGTCGTGAATACGTGATTTAGATGATCGTTCTTATAAGTCAAGCCAGACCCTAAAAGTCAAAGATTGAAATCGTCATTCAAAATTTCGAAAATTCTCGGATGTTACAGTACCTACCCCTTAAAGAAATCTCGTCCCGAGATTAAATTCGTGTTATCCGATTGTGTGACCAAGGAAAGACTTAAGGTTAAATAAACTCGTCCTAAACAAGACGCTGATAACTTTATTCAGCAAAATTCGGTGTTTCTACACTTCTCAATCTACCAAAAATTTTGGCTAGGTTTGTCCAGGATATATAATCCATCAACATGGGTATCTCAAAATATATCATTACAGATCTTATGACTGGTATAACCGCGTTATAGGGAAAGTTTCATTATAGTGAAAACCTCAAGAAGAAAGTGTAGTCGCGTGAGTATGTTTGTATAAGTTTCTAACTGTCCGAGGACGGAGTCTCGTTTCTGCTATCTGCAGCGTTCGATGATTCACATCAACGTGGCTTATGGATGTAAGTACCTAACTTACTTGGCAGTACTAGGATGTATCACGACCTAAGTCTTCCTACTAGCGGCCCGAAATGAATGGTTCGACTATCTCTTTCGTCGATAGATGTTTATTTGGTTTAAGGGGGGGTTGCATTACCTATTGGATAAGGTTGCACAAGTTGGGATCGCTCCAGGACCCAACAACACTAACCATAACGACCATAACTATAACAAAAGGTGATGGGATGCCGAGAATGAGGACATTTCGAGAAACAATATCCCCAGAATAAAGTTCAACAAATGGGAGGATCTCTCGGAAGAGCTCATGCGGTAGATGGCGGAATACGGTACTCAGTCGTTAGTTATAGACGGCGATTATGGTACCAACAGCGTTAGTATTCGATGAACAACTCCATTAGCTTAATGTGTAACAAGTCTGTTATTTCACGAATAGTTAGTGATCACGAGGATTCGAAATGGCAAAAGTAAAACTTAAGAATAGATAACGATAGTTTCCAACTAAAACCTTAATATCCTGTTTGGAGTGAGCAAGACACGAGTAGCGTCTCTAGAACCCTTTTTAACAGGATTCTGGTGATTGATCGAGTTCAAGGTTCATACTCCGTGTCATAACGGATACCATTAAGCCCACTCGATTATATAATATTCTTATTTACATAAAGAGAAAGCGTCCAAAATTTATGAAATTAAGAATTGATAACTTATGTTCGGTGATTTACAACTTAATTATTTTAAATGAAAGTCCGTCCTAATCCTTTCAAATAAATAGATATTAATCATACCTACATAATAATTCCCGGTGCATACGCGTACGACTCATAACCCTCAAGTGGTAACATGACGATGCATGTGTTCTACTGATATGGACCGAGTGGTTCCTAACTCTCTTCGGAGACGGGGAATAAAAACTATTAGGAAATCACATAGTTTTTTTCAATTATTGAGAGTTAACGAGTACTCGTTTAGAGTAACTAAGGTAAAATGTCTTTTACGAACTAGTTAACATAGCAATTATCATATAAATCCTCCATTAAAAGTCCCCGCCCATACAAGCTTGTAATACTTAGATATATATCATAAATCCCATGTAAACAGGAACTGTACTGGCTTAGTTAACATAGCAATTAGCATATCAATCCTCATATTAACAAGTCTCCGCCCATACAAGACTTGTATACGTATAGATTCATACATAATTCCAGGTAAACAAAACTATGACGGTCCCGCCGTGTAATACAATATGATAAAGCTATGAAGAAATATAATATCCTTAGAGACCCATTGGGTTAACTTACATGTCAGAGAACGAAATGAGACCATTGTGCAACTCCAGTAATATCCCAAGAAGTTAGATTAGAACCATTGTATAACTCACAATGTCTGAGTTATAATTGAGACGCAATTGTGCAACTCCACAATGTCTAAAGAAATGCTCTGGTATTTATCTATATAACTCTTATATAAGATAAACGATGCGATATACGCAAAAAGATTAAGCATTATACTACATATATGTAGTTCACGTAAGCACTTAAGCAGCACGAAAATGTAAGCACATAACACAGTTAGTGTATGCACTTTGAAAATGTTTGATGTGATGCAATGTTTGTGAAAACGGTTATAGTCTAGGGTAAAATATGCAACCTAGTTCTCTATAACCAGTGCTCTGATACCAATCTGTAACACCCCCAAAAAATCACAACGCAGCGGAATACCACTTGGGGTGCTACTTTCATATACACTAAAGTTAGCGCTAGATACACGAGAACGACTCTAAATGTGGCGTTTGTAAAACAATCTCGTTGATTTCTGAAATCAAAATAAAGTTGTCCCATAATTGCATCACCATGAAAAACTTGAATGTAAAGACTCCAAACACATCAAATAGATCCAAGCATCTAATTCACACTGAGAAAACATGCTAAAATGTCAACATTAAAGTTATAGTGAGTTCATAGATTAGTTAAATATGAATGAAGTTTCAAATGTATGTATTGGTCCACTGAATCAACACCTGACCATGTAAAAATCCTAAAGATTTATAAAGAATGCACGACACATTTTATGTCACCAAAAGTACCAATCTTATCCCAAAGATTTATAAAAGAGAATGCATGACCAATTTAATAATGTCGACCTATAAATGTTTTCAGTATGGTATTGCCACTTTATTCAAGGCATAGTAAATGCTGCCAAGTGATTATAAAATAATGATTAACATTTTACTCTAAGTTCATGAAACTGCGACGTAGACTTGTATGTATGCCACTTTATTCAAGGCACCGTAAGAATGTACCCATCACAGGTGTCCCCTCCAAGAACACCCGGTCAGTAATGAAAATAATATGTTCCCCTCATGGTGTTCCCTCCAAGAACACCCGGGCAGTAATGATTGTTGGCCCCGCAGGCGCCAATCAAATCGTAATCCGACATGTTATAACGTTCGTTACCGGCGATAGCTAGTCACCCGAACGGGGATTGTCAATCCCAAATAGATCTATCTTATAACATTCGCGCTTACCCTCCGAGTAATTAACAGTTCATGCAACTTAAGCTAATCCATAATCATTTCAAAAGTAAAGTATGCATTCGTGACCAAAAATGAAGTCAAGTAATGTATCCCATAGCGAGCTATGTAAATGAGTATGTAAACCATTTAAAACAATCATTAACAGCATTTGTAAACAAGCATGTTCTCACCCCAAAAATATATGTAAAACCAGTAAAACATGGGGCTATAAACTCACCTTGATCAAAGACCACGATCAAATAATCCAAATAATTCACAACCGAATCTGCAACGATCTCGGCCACGACCTATAATTATGTCGTTCTATTATAATACACGTATTAAATACGATCAACGATGCGTACATCGTAACGACGAAATCATACATATTTTTATATGTATACATACATATATACATGTGATGAGAAATCCACTTGCGCGTCTTTGTTTTTAAAAAACCCCTTTAACCTTATGTATATTATATATATATAGTACTATTTTCCGTCCAATATAACTTATCTCTAATATTTAAAGAAAGTTACTATTTTTAGACCTTCCGTTTTTAGAACCGAATAATGATCTTAAAACTATTAATTGAAATAATATATTAACCGACCTTTAGTTTTGACCCGCTATATCTTAATTTTTAAAGCAGACAATCCTCGCGGCAAAGTAAAATGTCATTACGAACAACTTTCGTGTTTCGCCGGAAGGCTGAAACGGACTCGAAAGTGCTCAAATCGTTTAATTAATAGATCTGTCAGATTTAATATATTAAAAATAATTTATTTTCTATTAAAGTGTATATTCCGATTTCACTCCAGTTTCTTCGTTATTGGGAGTTAAAAGTCCCGTTTTATGTCTAAACGTCCATAAAAATATAATTCATTATATTTTGTAAACCAAAATCGATCTTTTCAAAATCTCGAATCCCAAATCCCATGTTTCCGTTTCTGCTCTTAATTATTCGTTACAAAACGCGCCAAAGTCCGTTTTTAGTTCAATCTCTTCAAAACTATATCGTAGTATGCTTATTAACATAATTATCAATCCCATTTTAATATTAATATCATATTTTAATTGAAACGTCGCAAGTTTAAATAAACAGATTTTCCTCACGTATACATTTTTATCGATACTATAAACGAAATAATCGAAAACTTTACATTAAACTCACCCTTTTCGGTGTCAACACAATCAAACGCACCCGTTTCGGTGTCACAATATGAAACGCCAAGCCACCCATATACCGGTGCAAGGCCAAACCCGACCTAACAATATAAACAAACGAAAAAACAAAATAGTGTGGTGTTGGTGGGGTCCCGACGCCCCGGCTGTCCATGCAGCCTAACCCGACACACCCTAAATACCTATTGTCATTACAAAACTAACAACCCAACATCCCTCGGCGATATGACAGCCAACCCAACCATACCTTTTGCTACTATCCTGACCCAAACCGCCTTATGGTTTGTTTAACACAACCAAACGCACCTGATGGTGCAAACGTCAAAACCCAACCACCCTTGGCTGTAACTCCCGCGAAACAAACGCACCCTATCTGGTTTTATAATAAACAAACACACCCAATCTTTGAATAACTACACCAACATACCCTATACAGGTAGGATCCCAGATCCAAACGCACCCTATGTGCGTAAATCACAACCCAACGCACCCTAGGTTGCCTTATAATAAACTAAACACGCCCTTACTGGGGTTGTCCTGCCACCCCGCAACAACCTTCGCGGTGGCCACCAACCATGGCTAATATATAATTACACGGCTTATTTGTATAAAGAAAGGAATCCGTTTGTTGATAAATCCAATAGCCAAAACGTAAACGCCCCTTGTTGAGGTGCGGACCAGCACCGAAACTAACACCCTTTGGTGTTATCACCACCGAACGCACCCAATTGTTGCAAAACAAACATCCCAACTGAGAACTTGTTTTTAACCCAAACCCGAAGCAGCCCTCGAGTTGTTTTGTCACGAACCGAACACACCCAAAGTTGGCTGTCCCACAGACCACCAAACACCCCTAGGGCATGTCCCGAACCATAAAACGCACCCTTATCGTGCTTAAACGAAACCAAACGCACCTGTGGTACGTTGTATTCAAAACCAAACGCACCTTAGCTGCAAAACAAACCAAGCCGAACCAGCCTTTGTGGTGGCTGACGCCAGAATAAGCGGGGGTAAAAATAGCGCGTGGTAGGGAGTGGGGTAAGTGGGTTTGGGGTAGATCCAGTGGAGGAGGAGAACTTTTTGGTGTTGGCCGAAAAACTCGCCGGAAAATTTTTCCGGCGTCCGACGACGGCGGCAGCGGTGGTTTAAGTGGTGGCCGCTTGGCCAAAAAATAGGTGGAGAGTAGTAATATAAAAGTGTGTGTGTATAAGTTGCAGAAAGTAAATTGAAAATTTAATCTATAAATTTTAATATATAATAAAATTTATAATTTGAGAATGAAAATAACCCAATATCAATGAATCATTTTGTAAATTTTAGTAATAGTTTGATAACTATCGGTTCGGGACTCGTTCGGACGACTTAACGGATGATTCAACGCACGAAACTTTCGCCATTGTTTTCTAAATCATTTTTCTATCTGATAAAAATATTATTCACGCTCAACTAATTTTCGTAAAACGTCTATAAAAATTATTTAAAACTATTATTATTTATTTTGTATATTTCAGATAAACCTGTCGTAAATTATCCTGTATAACTCGAATATTTCTCTTCAACAAACTCACTCGGAATAAAAAGTTAAATAATTTTATTAAATATCTTAATTTTAATAACACGTGATAATAAAATGAAATTTAATTATTTTTTGTGCCAGTACTCTTCTAATGATTCTAAAGAATCTGCGAGGGCGCATTTCATCACCTTCAGACGAATTCGGGTCTTATACGGACCAAAACTAAAAAGTTGTCAGGAATGTCGTTTTACATACAAATTTGCCCTTTAGAGTCCTAAAAATGAAAAACGAGAATTAGGCTGCTCGTTTTTGATAACTCAACTTAGGAATAACATATATCTCCTTTAAATATGTTCTGAAAAATAACCGGTTACGCGGTAATCGCTTTTATGAGAAGATAAAAGACCAAAAGTCAAAAAGTCAAGTCAAACCCTAAAAGTCAAAGGGTAAAATCGTCATTCAAAATTTCAAAAATTCTCGGATGTTACAGCAATAAAACGAGATTTGATCATTTGTATGTAAGTGGAAATCCATGAATGAAATCATGTCAAATTTAGACTCCAATGGCACATCAAGATAAGTCCAAGCATCTAATTCATCCACTGAGAAAAACAGGCTTAAAAGTGTCAACATAAAGTAGGTGAGTCATAGAGTTTTGTAAATATAAATGTAAAATGTGAAATCCAAAATTATAAAGTAGGTTTGACCATTTCAAATCCTTATAATAATCGTACAAAAAATGTAAGAGTAAATAGAAACCAAAAGAGCTTTAGTGTCTTATTGCTTCACACCACAGCATAATCAAAAGTTTTCAGTAATTAGTATGTTGTAAAAAAATAGTATGGATATAGATTCGTGATTTTCCAAAATGTATGGGTCTACTATACACAGTACCAGATACCAACATAAAAAACAATCTCCTGTTGCGCTAAGCACAAGACACCAGAGCCGCACCGCATCAATGATATAGCAATTTAAAGCAAATAAAGGCCCGTGTAGATGTTAAAACCCGTAACATCCAAATTGTTCTGACATGTATACATTCGTGTTTTTGTACGGTCGAAACTAGTGAGAGCTACTCACCCGAACAGAGATGTCAATCCCAAATAGAAAAATTTATACACTCGCGCTCCCTCAACCGGTCCCCCGGTCAAGAATTTAACAGTTCATGATAATGGGTAATAGTGGATTTAGCTACTTAGGCACATGTAAACAGGAGATGATAACCGAAAACACTTGTGTCCAATAAAATAATGAATGTGTACCCCTCACAGGTGTCCCCTCCAAGAACACCTGGGCAATAATGACTGTGTACCCCTCACAGGTGTCCCTTCCAAGAACACCCGGGTATTTACTTGTAGTTATCAGTTCAATCCGCTTAAGCTAATCCGTAATCATTTCAAAAGTAAAGTATGTATTTGAGACCAAAAATAAAGTCAAATAATGTATCCTATAGTGAGCTATGTAAATGAGTATGTAAACCAATTTGTAATCAACCATGTAAATGCATTTGCAAACAAGCATGTTCTCACCCCAAAATGTATGTAAAACAAGTAAAACATGGGGCTATAAACTCACCTCGACATTGTAGAACGATTGGCAGGAATGCGCATATTAAGCGCCAGACAAAACGGAAACTGGAACGGCTCGACCAAGAAGTTACGGTTTGTCTTAAAGGCTATGACCCACTAGCCTAGGATAATGTGTTTGGGTTTCCCGATGGATAGTTACATCAACGCGACACGTTGATAAAGATTTAGATTTCAAGTTGTAATAGCTTGGTGGTTGGTTAAATAAAATAAATCAAGAAGTAAACGCAAAGGGTGTAATATATTCCGTATATATTACATAATGAAAAATGACCAAGTATATAATTCATACCGTGAATTATATAACAAGATACACAACCAAAAGAATAACTCGAAGCGTATATAATACACGACATGTGTTATATCTAAAAGGTGACAATTAAATTAAAATGGTTTAATTATATAATACTTTCCAAGTATTATATAAGAAAGATGATAAAAATAAATGAAACTAAGTAATCCGACACGCCCCCGGATATCCCTAAATGATTTAGTAGAAAGTTCCTTTATGAAAATAACGCACGTTTTAAAGTTGTGGAGTAGATTGATGAAATCTCTAAAATTATAGTTTACGATTTAATATTTCTTAAGACAATTCAAGATAATAAATAAAGTAGACTTGTAAAAATTTGATAAGCGTAGCGATTTATAAAAATCTCAGCATGACCTATTCGTTCATGTAACGTTTTCCATATTAACAAAAGTTAATTATTTTCCCTTATTTGAATCAATCCGTGTTGCAAACCCAAACACACCCCTTAAGGTTATTATAATCGCAAAAATGAAAATAATAAATAAAGTATTTATTTAACCATTTCCACCATTTAGATTCGGTTTTAATATTTATAAAACCTTATGTTATATTTATTAGTCTATTTGCACTATTTCAAGCCACGACACCCTTATGGTTGCTGCTGCACCAAACACACCCTTAATGAATTTCTGTTAACCCAAACACGCATGTGGTGCTTTTCTGCACAGCCAAACGCACTCTCAGTGCGAAACTGCTAACCCAAACGCACCCTAAACTGGTACTATGAAACCAAACGCTCCATATATGGCTGCTTAAACTCATATCCAAACGCCCCAGTTGAATTTCTGATAAACCAAACACACCCTTATTGCGTTTTGGCTAAACCAAACACACCTAGTTGTGTTCTATATCAACCAAACGAACCCTAATCTGTTACTAGACCAATGCACCCAAATCTGCTACTAAACCTATATCCAAACGCACCTATTTTTGTGGAAACCACATAAACAATCACACCCTTGTGGTGTTTTTATAAAACCAACGCACCCTAATCTTGTAAAAAAAACAGACGCAACCTATCTGTTGGTGTTTTTATCAAACCCAGTGCACCCTTGCTGTTTTGGCGACGTGGGTAGGGTGGCAGCGAAGATGAGGGTGGTAGCGTAGTGGTGTTGGTGGTTACGGTGGTAATAACGTCAAGATGGTGATGGGGATGATGGTGGCGTTCGTCGGAGATGGCGGCTGGTCTCACCGAAAATGGAGGCGGCGCGTGGAGATATGGTGACGATGGTGGTGATAATTTAGATGGGACCGTGGTGGTGTGGTGGTTACGGCAGCAGAGGGTTGCGAAGGTGGCGGCAGCGGCGACAGGTGGCCGGAATCTGGCCGGATGGAGGACGAGGCGCCGAAAAATAAGGAGAGGAGGGAGGTGTGTGTAGGTTTATCTCAAAATGAAGTAACCATAAATTGGTGTTATATTTATATAAAAAAAGTTTTAAAATGAAATGAAAAGTGTATAATAGTTTAGGGTTGAAATTATAAATATTACCAGAGGGAGCAAAGATGTAATTTTTGTTAAATAATAGTTCGGGTCTCGTTTGGACTAGTTAACGGGTGATTTAAAATACTAAACTCGCGCCATTGCGTTCCAAATTATTTTTCCTATGAAAATGAGTATTTACTTGATAGTATTTCATAAATATTTTTATAATATTTATAAAAATATTTGTTATTTATTTGGTATCCCGATTATGCCTTGTTCGAAAGAAATAAATTTTTAACTCGAATATTCGCGTTATTAACAAACGCTTTTGAATAAGATGCTAAGTAACTTATTAAATATTTTTATTTAATAAAGAGTGATAATTAAATATAATTTAATTATTTTTGTGTCGGTACGTGTTGTATGCGGTTTTCAAAATTTTGCGAGGGCATTTCAGTCACTTTCTGTTTGTTTTCGGGTCTCGGGGCAAAACTAAAAAGTTGTCCGTAATGTCGTTTTAC
>BQNB010019873.1:0-32582 GCA_026074375.1 Tanacetum coccineum | reverse complement strand
TCGTGAAAACGTGATTTAGATGGTCGTTCTTATAAGTCAAATCAGATCCTAAAATAACAAATTACCAATGTTATTTTTTTCATTATTTTAGCCGACCAAAGTCACACCACATTCGTAAATATTTTTATTCTGTCCCACTAAATTTACTTTAAAACATTTAATAACATGTTAAATCACGTAAACCTCGATTCTTGACACGCTTATTACAAAAACTCGGGGAAAAGGAATAAAATATGAAAATAAAATAATCACGCTCTCGGAGCGACTAACTTTCTCGGACGCTAAAAACAAATAGAAACTCAATCACGGCTTGTAATTTCCCAATAATTAGAAATTTTCACCAAACCTCATATAGCATAAACGACAAAAAATCAATTACATAATAAAATTATTATCATAGCTCGGGATAAATGTTGACTTGAAACTCGGGTTATTACATTCTCCCCCCCTCTAGGGAGCGCCATCCCGGTGCTCAACTTGACTTATCCGCACTTCCTCACTTCATCATTACTCATAAAGAGATGAGGGTACTTATTCTTAATCTGATTCTCATGTTCCCAAGAAAATTCTGGACTTCTTCGCGAATCCCAACGAACTTTACGATAGATATACGACTTTGCTTAAGTCGACTTCAACCTCTCGTTATAATTTTCACCGCTCATCATGAAGTGAAGCTTATCATAAAGCTTGAAATCTCGACAAGTGGGATGATTGAGATTTTCATCCGACTAGTTAAAGAAGGACCCGGAGTGGAGAACACTTTTTGAGATTGGAAACAGGAACGTTGCTATGAATCCCTAAACGCCTAAATTATACATGTTTTTTATGGCGTATTTTATTTCAATTTTTATCATTTCCTCTGAACTTTTGATAACTTAAATAGCTAAAATTTGCTTATAGGTTCACTATAAGACTCTAAGAAACCAAAAGCACGAAGCGAATCTTATACACTTTGGGAGGCAAATACAAAGAAAAGAAAAGATTTCTAGCTAAAGCTCAAGATGTAAGCCACACTTATAACATTGTGCGTCACATTTTCCTTTAAAGCCAAAGTCCACCACACTTTTTCCCAAATTCTGAAGAATTAAAGTTTAATAAATGCACCAACATTAACTCCTCAAAACCGCCGCACTTACAGTAAAAGCCATTAAATGCTATCGCATTAACACCCAAAGTCCGCCACTACTTTTTCCTAAGTCGTCGTCACTTTGCATGTCACCCCAAACTAGCCTATAAATTGTGAGGATGAAAATTTTCAATCCTCAAAAGCGATCCCACCTAATTCTCAAAACTCAATTCTTCCTTCACTACCCATACTTCCCGCCTTTCTACCAAAACCACCAAAACACTCTCTCCTTTGAAGAAAAAGATCTAACGATCAAGAACAAAGATGGTTTCCTACTTTGTTATTGAAATAATGGAAATTTATGTAAAAGAGGTAATTTTGTTATTGAACTCTTTAGCCATGAAGGCGAAATCTCTCATGACTACTCGGCTGAAGGTTACGATAATAATAAGTGGTTATTTGGTATGATCATGATCTCGTTAATCTTAAAGCTTATGTTCAGAACCTGTTTATCTATCTTATCTATCTTTGCCTTATCAACTTAGATTATATAATCCATATCGGTATAAAGAGGAGTTAAAGACCCGTTAATGATCTAGTGGCTTTTAAAGAATTTGTCATGGTCTTTACGTTTTGTGCCGAGAAAACCACATTCGTAATGTGATAAACAAATTAAGCTTTGATATAATAGTAACTGGATTATTTGAGTGACACATTTGGTCTAGTTAACTAAATATAGGTCTTGAGTTAAGCAAGTTAGTTTGTGAAAACGTTTATTGACGAGAAAATACTTTTTATAAATTAATGTCCCATCTTCGAGGTCTAATCATTTCCAACACTTATAAATTATTTGCAACTATTTGAGTAGTCATCTTTATTTACATTGGCAAACAAAAGTCATTTTATCAAAGTTAAAGTTGAATTTCTTTCTTATAATTTTAAACACTACTCTAATCCCTGTGGAACGACCTGGTCTTACCTAAAAAAATATACTAAATACGTGGGATAAACTTTTACCCTTGTGTCTTCCATATAATTAATCCCTATTTTGTGTGGCATACTTATAAGTCTACGTCGCAGTTCCATGAACTTAGAGTAATCGTAATCATTTCTCTTACATACTTGAAACTACTTTGGATATTGTGCTCATTATAATATCTACTTGAAACATTTTGGGATATCATGTTCATTACAATATATATACTTGAAACATTTTAGGATTTTATATAAGGAAACCTATATATGTAGGTTTATGCGTTGCAAGTCTTGTATGGGCGAAACTTGTAACATAGTAAACATATATATATATAGTTTTGGGATTTACATTCGTACTTACAAAAACCTATGAACTCACCAACTTTATGTTGACCCTTTTAAGCATGTTTTTCTCAGGTGAAATAGATGCTTGGCCTATTTGAGGAAAATGGGAGTCCAAACTTTTCAAGAATACTTTTCAAACGACACTTAGAGGTCGTTCTCTCATGACTTGTGCAATGGTATTATGAAGTAACGCTCCCGGAAACACATTCCGCTGCGACCCAATTTTGGGGGTGTTACAGATTGGTAGTTGTTTAATAGAAGATATGAAAATTGAAGTCCATGCAAAATGATGTTTCCCCTATCACTAACTAGGGAAGCAAAAACATGGTTGGACGAACTCAACGAAGGAACTATTGAAACTTGGGATGAACTTTGAACCGCTTTCATTAGCCAATTCTTTCCCCCACCTCTTTTCGATCGACTCCTCAGAGAAATCCGAGCCTTCTCTCAACATGAAAATGAATCTCTAACCGATTCTTGGCTTCGTATAAAGGAAATGCTCCGAAACTACCATGGTCACAATCTGTCCAAGGGAAATACTATCAAAATCAACTATCATGGTCTCAGCGAAATAACCCAAGAAGTTCTGAATGCCGCATCCAGTGGTATTTTCCTCTATAAAACACAAAATCAAGCTTATCAGCTTCTCAAAGACAACAGTCTCATTACTCAAAGCTGATTGGGGTAAAAATAAAAAACCACATATCTTTAAGAAAAACGTTGCTTTCGCCGATAGAAGGTGAGAGTAATTCGTATGACAAAATTATGGCCCGAATGGATACCCTGACTCTTAAAATGGATGCTCAGTATAAAGAACTCCAAACCCATGCTAAAAAAACAAAACTCGATCTTAATGAAGAGGACATACCTATGTCTCATGAAAAAGAGGCTAAAATCATGTAAACCTTCTATAAGACTCGTTTTTACAATGATAACCGCGATCGAGACTCAAATCATGATAATTGGCGTTCAAACGAACGGAGTAGTTATAACTGAGATAACTACTGGTCCAATACCGATGATAAACCCTATGACCTTCAAAAACAATTCAACGATTTCATGAAATCTCAACAATCTACCAATGCTTTTGTCAAAGAAACGTTCATGGATCTTAAAACTTAACTCGAAACCGTAGCCAAAAATCACCAAGCTTCAATCCAGAATCTTGAGACTAAATTTGACAGACTTGCTGACAAGCAATCTGGTTAAACCTCTAGATCTCTTTTAGGTAACACTCAACCAAACCCGAAAGGGCACAACTCCAAAGCCTATCAACCACCGCAATCTCATAATGAGCATGTGAATGCCGTATTCACAAGGAGTGGTAAAACCTACAACCCACCAGTAAACCCAGATAATCAATAAAACAATTATAAAAAACATATCAACTTTTATAGCAATGATAAAAACGAAGAACCGACACCACAACCAAAAATTCAAAATCTAAAACCAGTTAAAGAAACTCAGTTACCCAAACCATACAAACCAAAAATCCTTATCGTCAACGCCTAAGGAAAGAGAAAATGGAAGCTCAATATAGAAAATTCCTTGACATGATCTGAGCCATCCGAATCAATGTGCCTCTTATCAACATCTTATCCGGAATGCCTAACTATGGAAAATTTCTCAAAGAACTCATAAGCAACAAACATAAAATTAAACAAATCTCTGTCGCTTTCTTAAGCGATGAAAGTTCAGAAATGATTCAAAATAAAGTTCCACCTAAACTCAGAGATCCTGGAAGTTTTCTTATTTTGTGTAATTTCAACAAGACTTTCTCCTGCAATGCCTTAGCCGATCTTGGTGCTAGCATTAACCTTATGCCATATTCGTTATATGCAAAACTATCCCTCGAGACTCTTAAACCTACCAAAATAAGCGTAAGATTAGCCGATGGATCATTCCAATACCCTGTTGGAATAGCTGAAAATATACTCATTGAAGTTGGTAAATTTACCTTTCCTGCCGATTTTGTTATTCTCGAAATGGAAGAAGATAGTAAAGTTCCCCTCATTTTGGGATGACCATTTCTTCACACTGTTGATGCAGTTATTCGAGTTAAGGAAAAACAACTCAACCTTAGAGTTGGAACTGAACGAATGATCTTCAATATCGATTTTGCGATAAAACACTCTTATTCAAACGATGATACCTGTTTTAGTATAGATGTTATTGATGAAATCTTAAACGAAGATTTCAACACTCTTCTAGACGAAGGTAGTAAAATCCTTTATTCCATAAAAGGAACGCTTCTCGAAGAAGAAATCTTTGCTGAATTCGATGAATTCATGACAATGACTGCTGATGAAAACTCTGACTCTGAATCCGACACCGAATCAACACAGATTATAAAATCAAAACATCCCTTGAAGAACCTCCTACGGATCTTGAACTTAAACCCCTTCCTGATAATCTAGAATATGTATTCTTAGAAGAAGCCTTTTTTCTCCCTGTTATCATATCATCTCATCTTTCTAAAGAAAAGAAAAACAAGCTTGTATCTATCCTTAAAAAGCACAAGCAAGCTTTTGCTTGGAAAACAACTAACATTCATGGTATATGCCCATCATTCTGCAAACACAAGATACAACTTCTGGATGATAAGAAACCCGTTGTCCAAAAACAAAGAAGGTTAAATCTAAACATGCAGGAAGTTGTTAAGAAAGAAATCATAAAACTCTTGGATATCGGTATTATTTATCCAATTTCCGATAGTCCTTGGGTTAGTCCTATTCACTGTGTACCAAAGAAAGGTGGTATTACAGTTGTCACAAATGAAAACAATGAACTTGTTCTAACAAGAACCGTTACAGGTTGGCGAGTATGCATCGACCATCATAAACTCAATGAAGCAACCGTAAAAGATCATTTTCCCTTACCTTTTATGGATCAAATGCTAGAGAGGCTATCAGGAAATAAATATTTCTATTTTCTCGATGATTTTTTTAGATATTTTCAAATTCCTATAGATCCCAATGATCAAGAGAAAACAACATTCACTTGTCCTTTCAGAACATACACTTATAGGCGAATGCCTTTCGGTCTATGTAATGCTCCTGCAACATTCCAAAGGTGTATGTTGGCAATTTTTCACGATATGATTGAAGAATCAGTCGAAGTATTCATGGATGATTTTTTTGTATTAAGAAACTATTTCGACACATGTCTAAACAACCTTGATAAAATGCTCCAACATTGTAAAGATGCCCATCTTGTCCTTAATTAAGAAAAATGTCACTTTATGGTCAAGGAAGGAATTGTGCTTGGACACAAGGTGTCTAGCGTCGGACTTGATGTCGACAAAGCAAAGATTGATGTAATCCCAAAACTTCCACCACCGACTAATATTAAAGGTATTAGAAGCTTTCTCAGACATGCAGGTTTTTACTGACGATTCATTAAAGATTTCTCAAAAAATGCTTGACCTCTAACTAAACTGCTTGAAAAAGATACTCTATTTGAATTCGATGGTGAATGTCAAAAAGCATTCGAATTATTGAAAGAGAAACTCACATGTGCTCCTGTGATCGTAAGCCCAAACTGGAATCTTCCATTCGAACTTATGTGTGATGCAAGTGATTTTACTTTAGGAGCCGTCTTAGGTCAAAAAGATGGTAAAATCTTTCACCCGATCTACTTCGCAAGCAAAACCCTTAACCCTGCTCAACAAAAATACACCATAAGAGAAAAAGATCTTATGGCTGTAGTTTTTGCATTTGACAAATTCAGATCTTATCTTATTCTCTCAAAAACTATTATTCACACCGATCATTCAGCTCTAAGGAACTTATTCAAAAAACAAGATGTTAAACCACGTCTTATTCGATGGATTCTACTCCTGTAAGAATTCAACATAGAAATCAAAGATAGAAAGGGAACAAAAAATGTTGCAGCCGATCATTTATCCAGGATTGAAAATGATGAAACAAGCAATGACAGTAAAGTCGATGATAACTTTCTTAGAGAAACTCTTATGGAAATCAACACCAAAAATGAACCTTGATTCGCAGACTTTGCAAACTACCTGGTTGGTGATATTATGCCAAAAGGAATGACATATCATTAAAAGAATAAATTCTTCTCTGACCTCAAACACTACTTTTAGGAGGAACCTTACCATTTCAAGGTATGTTCTGACGGTATGATCAGGCGATGTATATCTGGACCAGAAACTCAAATCATCTTAGATCAATGTCACCACGGACCAACCAGTGGACATTATGGACCCAACATAACTGCTAAAAATGTCCTTGATTCAGGATTTTACTGGCCGACAATCATTAAAGAAGCTCATACTCTTAGCTTGTAAAAGCACAGTTGTGTTAGATAGATCCAAACATCTATATAAGAAACAATGATTATGAATACTACAAGTTATGCGGAATCTAACTTGTAATACTAAGAAGAACAATGTATACTAAACTTTATATATTGATTGCTAATATTCTGCCTAGGTTACAGAATAACTATGAAAGCTTGATAAAACTTGATGTCTCTAACTATGCCGTAGGGTTCCTTTTATACACTAAGGAAAACCCTAATGGGCTTACAAAACTTTTCTAACTTATCATGATCTTTTCTATAACAAATCTTCTAATCAAATAAGATATACACATATCTTTTTACATAAATAACTCACGCGTCTTTATCTTTACTCAGTCTTCAATCTTTATCCATCCAGCAGTTGTAAGTACTCAACAGTTGTATCTTTATAACCAGCAGCACTAACTGAGCACAAGCAGTAGTAAGTACTAGCAGTACTAACTTTATGCTAACAGTTGTAACTTTACTCTAGCAGTACTAAGTTATGCTTACAGCACTAAGTTACACTAACATTAGTAACTTTTGTACTAACAGTTGTAACTACTTAGCATATTTTTAGTCTTCAACTTTGAGTAGTCTTAACAACTACTGACATTAGTAACTTTATACTAACAGTACTAAACTATACTAATAGTAGTAACTAGCAGTAGTAACATTATACTACCAGTACTAACTACTTAGCATAATTCTCATTATGTTTACTGAATAGTACTAAGTTATCTTGACAGTACTAATATATACCTTAGCAGTAGTAACTCCAAACAGTCTTTAAATCCCAACAATCCTCCCCTAAACTTGATGTTTATCTTTGAATCTTCAAGTTTCTTCAGCAAAAGTCTTCATCATCATCAGGAGGATTCATACAAACACATCATTGACCTTTTCTTGTTTAACCATAAGCTTAAGCAATTGATAACACATTTCATTCCAATAGTCTGCTTAAAGCTTTTTGTTGAGCAATGTGTGATAGTTATTGGTGTGAGGGGATATCTTTTTTCAACTAACATAAAGATGTGCATACCTGTTGAAAACCTTACATAGTGTACTCCATAGGAATCAAACAACTTCCATATCAACACTTTATATCCCTGTAGACTTCTCCATACTTCACTCATTATGTCTGGTTCAAACATCACTTTTAAATCTCCCTACAACACTCTTTCATATTCATATTTTAGACTTGTATCACCATGCTTTGTTTTGACCAACTTCCAAAGGATTTGTAAGTCTTCCCTGTCAATACCCTAAAGCATTTTAATCATTGAATAATACCTTTTTGAGCTTCCATCTGATCTTATTAACTGGAAGTGTCCAATTATACCTGCTCTAATGATCTTGTATTCAACAATTGTAGAAGGTTTGCTTGTTAGTGGTATAGTATCAATTGCTATATTATCATCTCTGACTATCTCCATGTGCTTTTTCATCTCTTCCTCCTTAATATCATCATTCTTTTTAGTTTCTACCTGCTCATCAACCCTTTGTTTCTTTGACACATCAGATTCAAGATCATTACCAACTCTTTTAGAACTTCTTTCTTGCTCTTTATCAGTTCTATCATCTGCATCCATAGGAATGAATGAGTTTACCCTTTTCATATCTATTTCAAACAATCTCTCAATCTCCTCATAAGTTTTGTTCTTTAGATGAGAATGTTTGTAATTTCCCATATGCTTGAGATAGGTAGACATTTGACTTCTCTTCTATGCTTTGGAGGGTGGCTTGTTTCTCTTCTTTTGAGCTCTTAGTTCAGCAAAGTGTTTTCTTCTCTTGTTCATCAGTTTCACAAACAACTTTGACTTTTCTTCTATAGTAAGCTCCTCTCTTTCTCTTGTTTGAAGTCTTTCAGCTAGCAATCTACTAGCTTCCATCATAGCTTGTTTATTTTCCCATAACTTAATCAATATGTTGGCTTCTTCTTCCTTTTGACTTCTGATTCTTTCTTCTTCCTCTATCTCTACTTGCATCTCAGCATCTAATTGTCTAGCAAGCTCTTCATCAGCAGCAATTTGATCTTTTCTTTTCAAAGGTCTTTCAGGCTCAATCATGATTTCTTTACCCTTGTCTTTGATTGATGGTTGAGTTGAAGAAACAGTTGGTTTAGACATAAATACCTGCTCTTCTTGATTATGAAAAACAATTCCCTTTGCTTTTGGTCTTGTTACTGCAACAGTAGTAACTAAAGTAGCAGCACCAGTTATAGCAACAGTTGTAACTGAAGTAGCAGCAGTTGTAACAACTTTGATTGTCTTGAGGTTTGATGCTTTTATTTCAATCAAAGTTTGTGCTAAAGTTAACTCCTCAATGCTAGTTGTTGGAGCACTGACAGTTGTAACTACCTCAGCAATTGTAACAGGAATTGTAGGAGCAGCAGTATCTTTAACAATTACCTCAGCAGCAATATCTTTAACAGTTACTTCCTCACGATGAAGATCATTTACTCCAAACATTTCTTCGTTATTCAACTACCCTTGAGTTTCATCAATCAATGTGATATTTTCATCTTGATCAATCTCTGCTATATTCCTCCCCTGTTTGGATGGATCCTCATGATCCCCCAAACTGTCCTTATCCTTAGAGGATTTAATACTCTTACTTGAACCAACCTTCTTTAACCTTCTTAATCCTGCAGGTATTGACTTTCTCTTCATTTCCAACTTCTTGACCCTTTTCTTGAGGCTAACAATCTCAATAGCTTGATCAGTCTTAGCCTTTTCCAACTTAAGAACCTGTTTTTGAAGTTTGGTACATAAAACCATCAATTTAGTTAGTTGCATGCTATCCTCACCACTGGGTTGTGGATCATTGGAAGGTGTAGGAACACTTTCCTCATGTTCATAGTCATCTTGTGGAACCTCTGCTTCCATCCTATGTTTCCTCCTAGACTTTTGTTTCTTCTAGGGTTTGGATGTAGATGGTTGAGTATCAATGGATATTTGATTGGAATCAGTTGGATGGTCTAAATTCTCACCCACTTCTTCAGAAGCTTGAACCATCATAGTATCAAACAAAGGTGTAACACTCCCAGAAAATCCATCTGATTGTCTCCTCATATTAGCAAAAAATTTCTTGGTGTGAGAAGATATAACAAAGGTTTCCTTATGTATACTCATTCCTTCCACTTGCTTATCCAGGAATACTTGTAGAAATCATGGAAACATAAAGAATTTAATACCTCCTTCTAAGTTTTTCACCATATTATCAAGAATATACTTAGAAAAATTAAACTTTTAGTTGTTGGCAAGACAGATAATGGCAGATGCCATAGTGCTATTGAATTCATTCCAAGCAGTAGTTTTAGCACTAAGACATTGCAGAATTGTATGAATTAAGAATTTCCATTGGGGTGAAAAGAAAGCTTTGTAAAATGTTAACATTTGAGAAGGTTTTTCATACCCCATTCTTGCTAATTCTTCAAAAATAGTATCATTAGGTAAACAGTCAGCACATTCTGCTTATCAACTAGGGCTTGTATCTGATCTTGACCATTAACCTTCTTCACCTTTGCAGTAGCCCAAAACTTAGGCTTACTTTTGATAAGACTAAAATGCCCACTATCTACTGCTTTGCTTACCTGGTGCTAGGAAACCAATTTTCTGCCCCTTATTTGTCTTGCCAATATAGCGCTAATTAGCATTAGATATTTTTTGTTGTTTTTCAATAAGCACTTAGTAGTCCTTTAAGCCCCTAGAAATCTTGATGTCTTAATTCCCCTTCTAGAATAGCTTCTTATTTTAGGCTTAAAGTTGGTTAATTTTGCTTCTTTTATATATAAAACTGTCACCATAGCTTATTTGGATTCTAGCTTATCTTAGAGCTTATTTTGAGAAAATAGCTTATTACTAGATCACCTTTAGCTCATTTACTGTTTCCCTAGCTTTGTAGCTTATTTTGCAGCTTAATTCCCAAAAGAAAAGAAAAATAAGACTTAAGCTATTAAGCCACTGTCGTCCAAAAAGCCACTTTTCTGGCTTATTGTGAGCCTTTCAGCACTTAGTGCTTTTATAAAAAATGATGTACTTAGCATAATGAATACTTTGCTTTTTATGACTTTTTGCAAATAAGCACTTGGACTTTACTGTAAGTCGAGGTCCACTCAGGAGATATTAGTGTAATTTCAATTTCATAGTTAACATTGTTCAGTCCCTGTGGTTAGTTAGCCGGTAACCCCGTTTATCCTTGGTTCCTTGCACTGTTATCCTTTATTTAACAGCCATTAGACTTTTGTTAATTAATAATTAATTTAGGTTTAAATCTAATTAGTTTAATTACTTTAATTTTATAACAGTAAAATATTAGCATTTTTATATTTTTAGAATTGTTAACTTTTTTCTTTATTTTATTTTATTTTTTAGAATTTTTTTAACTTTCTATTTTTTGTCTTTTTCTATTTTCTTAGTTTTCATTGTTTTTAATCTTTTAAAAATTATAAAAAATCACAAATTTGTTTAATAAAAACAATTATTTTTCTTTTTACCAAAATTTTCTATTATCATTTAGTGTCTAGGTAAATTATAAATATTAGTGTAGGACATGTATTTAAGTTCTTATAATTTCAGTTTTTAGGACCCGTTTTTTCCGGGTGGTTTTTACGTTTATTTTAGTTTTACATTTTCAAACACTCCTTTTTAGTTCATAGTTGTCTTTATTTTTCATGTTAATGTAATTAGAATTTATTTCGATTTTTAATTTAATGTAGCATTTATTTTCTTAATGTTTAGTAATTTAGGTCTTCCCTGTTACCGTATTCTGTTCCCCGATATTCTAATTTAGATTTAATTTTTGGGACTTACTTTAAATTATTTTGTTTCCGTAGTATTATGATCTCCCATAGCCTATACTTGTTTCCCGTAGATTAAATTAGATTTTATTTAATTAACTTTAGTTTTAAATTATATCAGTGTTCATATCATATATTCTCCATCAGTCAATTTCTCATCAAACCAGGATAAATTTCAATTGCAGCCTCGTTGGGACATACGACCCGGGAATATCTCTTCCGGAATCTTTTTATCATTGATTCTCATGTATACTATTTGACGAATCACTGCTCATCAACCCTCTGTTTCTTTGACACATCATATTCAAGATCATCACCAACTCTTTTAGAACTTCTTTCTTGCTCTTTATCAGTTCTATCATCTGCATTCATAGGAATGAATGAGTTTACCCTTTTCATCTCTATTTCAAACAATCTCTCAATCTCCTCATAGGTTTTGCTCTTTAGTTGAGAATGCTTGAAATTTCCTATATGCTTGAGATAAGTAGACATTTGAGTTCTCTTCTGAGCATTGGTGGGTGGCTTGTTTCTCTTCTCTTGAGCTCTTAGTTCAGCAAAGTGTTTTCTTCTCTTGTTCATTAGTTCCAAAAACAACTTTGACTTTTCTTCTATAGTAAGCTCCTCTCTTTCTCTTGTTTGAAGCCTTTCAGCTAGCAATCTATCAGCCTCCATCATAGCTTGTTTATTTTCCCATAACTCAATCAAAGCTATGTTGGCTTCTTCTTCCTTTTGCCTTTTGATTCTCTCTTCTTCTTCTATCTCTGCTTGCATCTCAGCATCTAATTGTCTAGCAAGCTCTTCATCAGCAGCAATTTGATCTTTTCTTTTCAAGCATCTTTCAGGCTCAATCTTTATTCCCTTTCCTTTGTCTTTGATTGAAGGTTGAGTAGAAGAAACTGTTGGTTTATGTGTTTGTTCATGCTCATAGAAGACAATAACCTTAGCCTTTGGTCTTGTTACAGCAGCAGTAGTAACTAAAGTAGCATCAGTTGTAACAGCTTTGATTGTCTTGGGTTTTGCTGCTTTTATTTCAATCAAAGATTGAGCTAAAGTCAACTCCTCAATGCTCGTTATTGTGTTTGGAGCACTGACAGTTGTAACTACCTCAGCAGTTGTAACAGGAATTGTAGGAGCAGCAGTATCTTTAACAATTACCTCAGCAGCAGTATCTTCAATAGTTACTTGCTCACCATGAAGATAATTTATTCCAAACATTTCTTCATCATTCAACTGCCCTTGAGTTTCATCAATCAATGTGACATTTTCATCTTGATCAATCTCTGCTATATTCCTCCCCTATTTGGATGAATTAACCTAATTACCCAAACTATCTGTATCCTTAGAGGATTCAACCCTGCTAGCAGCACCAACCTTCCTTAATCTCTTTACATCATGTTACGGTCTTGACCTATCTTATCTTTATAGCCTGGTTGACTTCTTTTCTTTAAAGTGCATCTCCTTTGCCTCGAACAGTCTGTGCTTTTTGTAAGTCAAGTACTTGTTTTTGTAAAGTGGCTATAGAAAACATCAATTCATTAGTTTGAAAACTCTATCGCCTCACCACGGGTGTGGATCATTTGGTAGATGAAGGTACACTCTTCACTCAACAAGGTTTCTCACTAGTAATTGAAGGAACTTCAGTGGATTGCCTCTGATTTCTCATTGGCTTTTGCTTCTTTTGGGGTTTGGATATAGATGGGTTGGTTTCAAGGGTATTTGATTTAGATATCGTTGGATGGTCTGTTTCCTCACCCACCTCTTCAGTAAGCTTAAACCGTCATAGTATCAAATAAGGTGTAACACTCTAGAAAAATCTCATCTGATTGTCTCTTTATTAGCAACACAACTTTCTTGGTGTAAGTTGATAATAACAAAGGTTTCCTTATTGCTTGTACTCATTCATTCTAATTGATTATTCAGAATTACTTGCAGTAAATCGGTAGAAACATGAAGAATTTAACACCTCCTTCTAAGTTTTTCACCATATTATCAAGAATATACTTAGAAAAATTAAACTTTTGGTTATTGGCAAGACAGATAATGGCAGATGCGATAGTGCTGCTGAATTCATTCTAAGCAGTAGGTTTAGCACTAAGACATTGCAGAATGGTGTAAATTAAGAATTTCTACTAGGGTAAGAAGAAAGCTTTGTAAAAAGTTAACCTTTGAGAAGGTTTTTCATACCCTATGCTTGCTAATTCTTCAAAAATAGTATCATTAGGCAAACAGTCATACCTTCACGCATTTATACAAGTGCATTATCCGTCTTATACTTTCTCTGTGTTGGATTACCTTCTGTTTTTCAACTAGGGATTGTATTCTGATCTTGACACACTAACCTTCATTCACCTTTGCTGTAGCCAAAACTTTTCCTAATACATGAAGTTTATTCTATTGGAATTCACGTTAAAGCATATTTGATAGAGTTTGGCATTAAGAAAATCTATGATTTGCTCAAATATGTAAATTTGCAGTTTCTCTAATAAGGCGGGGCTTGAACTAAATTATGAGTTGCAGCAAATGTGGGTGTCTACATTATGATGGGTTTTGATGATTAAAGATGAAATTGAGTTAGGGATTATGGTTAGAGAGTATTTGAATGATTGGAAACAATTTATGAATGATCTAAACCCATAATTGAAGAAATCATTTATATTTATGGAAAGTACCCTCAACAACATTAACTTAAACTAACAGTATTAAGTTAAGTCTAACAGTGTTAACTTAACCCAACAGTAGTAAGTTATGCCTGACAGCATTAACTTATGCCTAACAGCAGTAAGTATATACTCAGCAGCATAAACAAATACGGGCAGCAGTAATTTAAGCCTAACAGCATTAACTTAAGCTTAACAACATTAAGTTGAAGCTGAGCAGCATTAACATTAAAGCATCAGTAATCACTTCAATTTCATTCTAAAAAGCTTCTCACAAACTCTCGTTCTGTTTTTTTAGCTCACAACATCTCTCATTTCTTTTGTCTTACCAATTCACTCTGTCTATTTTTAAACACACATCTCTCTTTTCTTTTATGCTCACCAATTCAGACAGTTTTGTACAATATGCCATCAATTCCATTAGTTTCAAACTGTCCTCCCCACTTCCAAGTGTGTTAACTCTTGAGAGAGGTAGGTCATTAGACTTTATGGATACAGTCTCAAACCTAGTTTGAGCATCTGCAACCCCCAATATGGTATCTTGGCACCTGGGACCATTACCTGAACCAATTCCCTAAGGACATGACTCATTAAGTGTTGCCATGGATTGGGTCTTAATTTATGTTACCACTGTCCTGCTCTACTTCAAAGCTAGAAGCAATAGTGGCAGCCCTTTCCATTCTGTCACCCAACTCCTTATGGACAGTCTCATCTGCTACAAGATTAGTAGAACCACTAGACTGAGATATCTTAGTGGCCTTTCATATGGTTGTCCTTTGCCCAACAACATTAAGTTATACTGGCAGTACTAACATTGGCTCAGCAGTACTAATATTAGTCTAACAGTATTAACATTTGCCTTAATAGTTTTAACTTTGTCTTCAATAATTTTACAACAACATGCCTCTATTCATCACAAGCACACTAGAAATGACTAGATAGACATGTGAGAATTCATGAGGATCCATATTTATGCATAACCCATAAATAAAAGTTAAGAACTGTTGCACATACATATTAACCTCCCCTCAACTAATGTAGCTACATATTAAGCATAACAATGCTTGCTACTAGAAAATTAAATCTTCTTACATCAAAGGCTTTTGGTGAGAAGATCTGCAACATTATGATCTGTATGAATCTTGACCATCTCAATAAGTTTCTTCTCATAAGAGTCTCTAATGAAATGATGCCGAATCTCTATATGCTTTGTTTTAGAATGATAGACAGGATTCTTGACAACATAAATAGCACTCTCATTGTCAACATGAATCTTTGTCTGCATGAAATTATATCCATAATCCAACAGCTAATTTTGGATCCAAAGCACTTGACCACAACAGTGAGAAGCAGCAATATATTCATCTTTAGTAGTTGAGTTAGCCACTACAGTCTGCTTTTTACATTGCCAAGAGATTAACCTTGAACCAAGAAATTGACAACCTCCTGTTGTGGATTTCCTGTCCAAACTGGTACATGCATAGTCACTGTAAGAAAAAGCTTCCAATATTAAGGGAGAGTCCTTAGGATACCAAAGGCCCAATTTGGGTTGACCTTTTAGATATCTAAAGATTCTTTTTACTGCATGCAAATGGGAAACTTTTGGCTGAACTTGAAATCTTGAGCATGCACAAACTGAGAACATAATATCTGGTCTTGAGGATGTAAGATACATCAATGACCCAATCATTGATCTGTATAAATAAACATCAACATCCTCACCACCTTCATCTTTTGTTAAAGCCTTGTGTGTTTCCATAAGAGTACTGGCTGACCTTATACTTAAAAGGTCATATTTCTTCAGGATCTCTCCAACATACTTGTCCTGACTTATGAAGATCCCATTCTCTTTCTGCTTGACTTGTAAACCCAAGAAGAAAGTAAGTTCTCCCATTGAACTCATTTGAAATCTGCTGTGCATTATCTGCTCAAAATCATCACATAAAGACTTCTTAGTGGAACCAAAGATGATGTCATCTACATATACTTGAACCAGTAGAATATCACCCTTGAGTCTCTTTATGAATGAAGTCTTGTCAATTTGTCCCCTGTGAAATCCATTATCTAGTAGATAGATAGAAAATGTCTCATACCAAGCTCTAGGAGCTTGATGTAGACCATATAAGGCCTTCTCCACCATGAGCTCTTGGGGCATTTGATGTAGATCCATGAGAGAGCCTTTTCAACTTTGGTAGACTTTAATTTGGAAACATCTGATCTTCAACAAGCCAGGAGGTTGACAAACATATACCATCCTACTTCTATCTTTCATATAGAAAAGGCACTCTTGACGTCCATTTGTAGACAACAAAACCTTTTGAATGAAGCATAAGCAGAAATAATCTTATAGCATCAATCCTTTGCTACTAGGTGCAAAAACTTATCCATAGTCAACTACCTTCCTCTAGAGTTATCCCTTGAGCAAAGCCAGAGTCTAGCTTTGTTCTTTACCACTATGCCTCTTTCATCCTTCTTATTTCTAAAAACCCATTTAGTACCAATTGCCCACTTGTCTTTAGGTAAATCTATCAAGGGTCCCAAAATAATAGAGAGTATGGTAACGTGTAAAGCTCATTCCGTGGTATTGCATTATCCACCCAAGCTATGTGAATACTTTAGAGCTTGGGTTGCCTTTTTGGGTTCTATTTGAGAAAGAAAACAAGCAAATAAGCAATTCTGGTAATCTTTGTGATTTGTTCTTCTCTGCTTATTGATGAAAGTCACCAAACCAATTCTTCTTCAAGATTTTATTTTGACATTCTTCTTGTTACAATGTAACTGACGTTTTAGATCTCCAATAACTGCTCAAGAGGATGAACTTTTGGTATATTGGTTCCGTGGGGAATAGGACTAACATGCATGGTTGTCTCTAAGTTGTTGAGGTCAGCCTCTGCACCCACACCATCATCATATGCACCATCAAATATGCCAGAATCATCCATTGGAGTCTCAGTTGGAACATGTGGAAGAGTGAATGCATTTTTGTAAGGAGAAAATTATACCTGAAATGCATTAACAGTACTAACAGAAGGTCCAGCAGTATTAACTGGTGGTGCTGGAACAACATTATCAAATGATGGTCCAGCGGTATTAACAGGTGTACCAACAATATTAATACGGTTAGTGTCTTCAGTTTGCATTTCCTTTTGAATTTGCCTTTCAGACTCGCTTCTTGCATCTTGTGCATCCTGTCCATCTTTGTCAGAAACTCCACTTTCATCTACTTCTGTAGGCTTCATTCTAGTATCTTCCTCGCTATCCATCAGGACTTGAGAGAGTTAAATGGATACTCCATTGTGCCAAAGAGGAATTATGTGTACTCTTGTTCAGGTGACTTTTTTTGGTTCCTTCTTGAACTTGACATGTAACAATGTTATCTTTGGTTCTGCAATACCATTAGTTTGATTTCCTGCAACTACTGGCACATAATTCATAGATATTGTCAAAGAATCAACATCAAAAATCCAGTCTGGTCCATTTCCTTTCACATTAGGTGCATTTTCAAGAAATCTAATGTTCAAGGTCTCTTCTACTATCTTGGTCCTCTTGTTAAATACTCTCATCAGCCTTGCGAGTACAGACAATACCTAACCAAAAAATCCCTCATTCAGCTTTTCCCTCGAAACTTTCCTCTAGGTGTTCCAAATGGTAATTTAAGATGGTAACAGACACCTAAAAAGGTTTTCACGAAGTAAATAATGGGGGCTCTCTCACGAATAAGTTCATAAGGTGTCTTGTTAAGGCTGAACGACTAAGACCTATTTTTAGCACATAGCACGCAAGCAAGCAAGTTAACTGCTTCAGCCCAACAAGGTGGTTGGCAAACTTTAGAGTCTCACTAACATGTTCATTCTGCCATAGGCGCAGCCAGCGCCTCTAACAGTGTTTTTATTCTCTTCGTTTTCATCAACCCCAATTCTGTCGAGAGTCCTAAGCACACTATTTCCTCTCTTAATTCCCTTCATTTCACAGAACTGATTCATTACACTGTTTTTAAACTCAGTTCCATTTTCACACCTGATAACTTTTACTTTCTGATCTAGTTGATTTCTATTCCTGTTATGAAGGTCTTTAAAATCCCACTAGTATCATCTTTAGTGGCAAAAAAGAATACACATGAAAATCTAATAAAGTCATCAGTGACAACTAGGCAATAAGACTTTTTCATCAAACTCTTAACATTTGTAGGGCCAAATAGATCCATATGAAGCATATGTAAGGGTTTGCTGATTGAGTTCACAAGTTTGGCCTTATAGGAGGCTTTGTGTTGCTTTTCTTTCTGACAAGCAACACAAGAATGATCATTTTTAAAAATCTTTGAAGGTAAACCTCTTGCAAGGTTTCCCCTCACAAGTTTATTCAATGTTTTATAATTAATGTGCCCAAGCCTCCTATGCCATAAATTGGATTCATCAATTGTGGCTTTAGCAACGAGGCAAGTTAAACCTCCAGTAGGAACAACACTCTTTAAGTCAACACTGTATATGTTATCCTTTCTTGGAACTCTCAACATGACTTGACTTTCATCAAGTAGCTTAAAGTCAGAAGATAAGACAATACATTCAGTGTCAGTGAAAAGAACATTATTCTTTTTATCACACATTTGTGACACACTGAAAAGGTTATACTTAAGCTCCTTGCAAAAACACACATCATCAAAATCCAATGTTCCTGTTTTGATTTTACCTTTGCCTAATATTCCCCCTTTACCATCTCCAAAGGAAACAAATCCACCATCATAATCTTCATACTCAGTAAGATAGCATTTGTTTCCTGTCATGTGCCTAGAACAACCACTGTCAATGACTCCTTTTTCCTTGTACTCCTTCTGTTGTGGGTTGTCCTGCACATAAATTAAGAGAGTTAGGCTCTTTTGGGGATCCAAGCCATTATTGACTTGGATCTTCCTCGTGCATCAATGTAAGAATATTTCTTGAAAGTATTTGATGCACTACTGGGTTTGGCTTTCCAAATCCAGCATGCTGAGGCCTTAACAACATTAGCCCCTTTTCCCTTGTTTTCACTTAATACTGCTTTATGCCTAGCAGTACTATCATTTACCCTGACAGTATTAACCTTTTTATTGAAAACACTGTTTTTGTTTGCTAAATACTTGTTAAAAGGCCTTGTATCCAGTGAATGTCCTCTTTTAAAAGCATTTGAAATAAGTCTAGGATGATTCACAGTTGGTTTTGAGCCAGCAGTATTAACTGGTCTACTAGCAGTATTAACACTTGCACCAGCAGTATTAATTTTGCCTGACCTGGTTAGTACTGCTTGTGGAACAAATTCTCTTTTAGGGTGAGGGTGAGTCAATTTATAATTTTGAAAGTCTTGGATTCACGCCTACTATGCGTTTCCACACTGGTCTTACAGCCTTCTTATCACACACATAATGAAGATGCTCAAAACTACCACAAACATAACAAGCTTTATTTATCATTTTAAAGTCACTTCCTAGTCTTTGGGACATAAGATTGTTCCAGTTTCTTTGGTTCCCTCTAGGATAATGTGTAACATCCGGTAATTTTTGGAATTTTGAATGACTATTTTATCCTTTGACTTTTTGGGTCTGACTTGACTTTTTGACTTTTGGTCTTTTATTGTCACATAAAAGCGATTACCGCGTAACCGATAATTTTTCGGAACATATTTAAAGGAGATATATGTTATTCCTAAGTTGATTTATAAAAAACGAGCAGCTAAATCACGTTTTCATTATTCGGACTCTAAAGCAATTTGATGTAAAACGACATTCCTGACAACTTTTTAGTTCTGCCCGAGACCCGAAAACAAGCAGAAAATGACTAAAATACCCTCGCAAAGTTTTGAAAGCCGCACACGACGCGTACCGACACGAGAATAATTAAATCATATTTAATTATCACTTTTTATTTAATAAAAATATTTAATAAAATTATTTATCATGTTATTAAAAAACGTTTGTTAAAAACGCAATTATTCAAGTTAACGTTCATTTTACGGACAAAGTTTGTCAGTGGTACACAAATAAATGATAAACATTTTAAATAAATGTTACAAAACAATTCTGAAATAATAGTCGTGTAAATGCTCATTTTCGAAGGAAAAACTATTTGAAAAACAATGGCGCAACTTTCGTGTTTTAAATCATCCGTTAAGTAGCTTAAACGTGTCCCGAACCGTTAATTCCCAAAATTTACACTTATGGTCCCTGTGGTAATATTTTCACCATCTCCCCTCATCTATTTACCACTTGCCACTTCATTTTAAAAGTTTCTCCTATAAATAGAAAATTAATAAATTTTCTACTCATTTTTATAACATCACCACTCACACACATATAACCCTAAATACTCACTCCCCCCTCTCATAAGGAAATCCGGCGCCGCTTCCGGCCAGCCGCCGTCGAAAAAGTTTTCCGGCCAACTTTCCGACCACCTCAAAAACAGCCGCCACTCGACACATCCACCAGATCCACCATCGATCTACACCACTTCCATCTCCATCAACCACCATAGCCGCCGCGACCACCTCCATCATCATCATCACCACAACAGCCCCCTACTGCTACTCCACGACGACCACCACCACTAACCACCTCAGCCCGATACCACCATCATCGTCGCCACACATCCCCACCAACGAACCCACTGCCATCGTCACGCACAGGCTGCGTTTGGTTTTCTATACACGCACAGGGTGCGTTTGGTTTTGTTATACACGCACAGGGTGCGTTTGATTGGCAGTGACACACGATTAGGATGTGTGTGGTTTTGACAGAGTCACCACAAGGGTGCGTCTGGGTCGTTTGGTTTTTCATAGAAAAGGGGTGCGTGTGGCTTTATAAACCACCAGCAAGGGTGTTTGTTCTGGTGGTTTATCAGCAGCAAAAAGGGAGTGTTTGTTGGGTTTTATTTCATGCCGAAAGGGTGTGTGGTTGCTGCGATATAACAACAGACAGGTTCGTTTGCCTGCGTCCTAGCAGTCGTACAGTGTGCGGTTGGTTTTTAACACCAGTAGGGTGCATTTGGTTTTCGTAATCCGCTCCAATGTGCTTCGGTTTGGTTAGCAGAAAAACACCAAGAGGGTGCGTTGGGTTTCGGGTTAGCATAGTTAGGGTGCGTTTGGATCTGGGTTTTCAGCGATAAGGGTGCGTTTGTTTGTTATTAACACCAAACGGGTGCGATTGGTTTGGCAGATTAGAGCGTTTGGTTTTGTGGTTATCGACACCAAGGGTGCATTTGGCATAATCTACTAATAAAACTATATAAAAGTTTTTATAAAATATAAAAACATGGACTAATGGTGGATTAGTTGGTTAAATAAATTGATTACATGTTACTATCTTTTGTTTTATAAGTCTTTAGCGTGCGTTTGGCTGTAAGTTTGAAACTGCCCAAATAGGGCGTTTGGATACGGGTTTAACAGCCAATTAGGAGCGTTTGGTTTAGTGTATAAGCTGCCCAAACGGGCTGTTTGGGACAACAGCTTTAAGGGCTGTTTGGTTCAGCTTTAGGGGTGTTTGGCAATTGGTTTAACAGCCCATATAGATTGTGTTTGATTTTGTTAATCTTTGGTAATTATTTAGTTTAGTTAGGTATATTTTAAAAACGCGGCACGTCTGCAACAATGGATTTGATTTAGTGGGAAAACGTTGAGTTTTGGTAAAAATAAATGGTAACGTTGTATAAACGAATAAGTCATGCCAAATTTCTACAAAATTCTATACTTAGTATTTTTCGCTACAATATATATTATCTTTGAAAACCGATAGAAAAAAAAGGGGAAGATTAAGTTATAGTTTAAAGAGATTTTAGTTATAATTATACAATAACCCGACAACGAACGAAATACTAATTTATAAAATATAATTTTATAAATTCCTAACTAAAAGATAAAGTCATAACTTTTGTAAAAGTTTTAGAAACATCGTTTATATAATTCGAAACTTTAAAACGTACGTTTACTTTTATGCTAAGAACTTTTATTTATTTAAGTGGTGATTTCCTACAACATGTCGAATTATTTTGTTTAATTAATTACTCACGTTTCTTAAATAATACTTGCAAAGTATTATATACTTCAAATTAGTCATTTGATTGTTTTGTCTTATTGTAGAATTCACCATATGAATTATATAATTGCTTATTTTCATATGTAATATATACGGGATATATTACATACTCTGCTATATGATTCACCCTATGAATTATATATGCTTTTTGATTTATTTATTTAACCAACCACCAAACTATTACAACTTTAAATCTAAATCTTTTATCAACGTGTTACGTTGATGTACTCATTCATCGGGAAACCCAAGTATATCATCCTAGGCTAGTAGGATATAACCGTTATGACAAACCGCAACTTCTTGGTCGAGCCGTTCCAGTTTCTCCGTTTTGTTCTGACGATTAAATATGCCATCCCCGCCATCTATTTCTACGACATCGATGTGAGTTTATAGCCCCTCTTTCACTTGTTTTACATTACTTTACAAATCTCGGGGGAGAATACATGTTCAATACAAATTGTTTACATACTCATTACAAATTCAATTACTTTATTTATATCATACTCTTTCTACTTATGGATTTAAGTACTTAAAGCTGTTTATGAATACAATGGTTATTTTTATTGGACACAAGTGTTTTCGGTTATCAAACCATCCTGTTTACATGTCCTAAGTAACAAACCCACTATTGCCATTATCATGAACTGTTTAAATTCTTGACCGGAGGATCGTTGTCTGTTTTTGGTCATTTAAGCTCGTTTTTAGAGGTAAAAGATATGTGTAATTAAGCACTTATCAAGCGCTCACTGTGCCGGTGTACCGGACAACTGGTATATATCATGTCAATTTCATTTGGTGTCTTGGTCAGACACCGGTAGGGCAGAAATACATTTGTCATATTATATGCTACATAAATTAGCTTCAGTATCATGAGCTTAGCGCAACAGTAGATACACTTTATGTGCTACTGTATTTGTTATAGTAGTAATATATTTTAGAAATCTTGTGGTCCACACTACTTTGTTGAACATTACTGATTATTGAACATTTTTCATTATACTGCGGTGAAGCAGTAGACACTATACTCTTTTGATTTCAATATTTACATTTACAAAAATCTATGAACTCACCAACTTTATGTTGACATTTTTAAGCATGTTTTTCTCAGGTGAATTAGATGCTTGGATTATCTGATGTGCATTGGAGTCTAAATTGACAAGATTTCATTCATGGATTTCTACTTACATACAAATGATCAAACCTCGTTGTATTGTTTTCAAGCTTTTTGTGGTGATGCAATTATGGGACAAATGTTATATCAATTTCAAGAAAATCAACGAGATTATTTTTCAAACGACACATTTAGAGGTCGTTCTCTTGTATCCTGTGGAGATGATCAAAATCACACTCAGAAAGAAAATCAGATTGGGTGGAGAAGCTTCAGGAATCCAGCATCATCTATGTGTGTGTTAAAAACTCGGTGGGTGAATAGAAGTGAGATGGATCTGAGTTTTGGGAGAGGGAGACACGTATGAGGAGAGAGAGTAGTATGGGTTGATAATAAATGTTTGAGCCGGATCCGGAGTGGGTCGGGTCACAGGGGGTTCGCAATTAATATTTTACCCCAACACTCCTGGTCTTTGTATGTTTTTATAACATATTGCGTGTTGTGAATGTTTCAGTTGAGATTTAGCAGAAACTTTTGTTGCGATATCATACTCTTATGTAATATTCTTGGTATTGATGCATACTTGTACATGTAAGTTATATCTCATTCACTTATACCTTATGGCTTAACTTAGAAGCATGATGTATATTGACCGTTCCTGGAACCAACACCACCGTCAGAATAACCATGATCTACACCACTTTATGTTATAAATTTTGTTTGAAACATGAAAAGAAGCAAGAAGAAGATAAGAGTGTGCCGGTAATAATGGCTGTAGATCAATATGCTCAGTTCATAGCAATGTCGTGTGTTGGGGTCAGTTCCTGAGCCTTCAGTCTCTCAGTAGATTTAAACATAAAATCCCTTAAGTTTTACTTAAGCTGAAGTCTTTCAGTTTGAGCCGCTAAAGTTTCTTCAGCTTTAGCTCATCAAGCACTTAGAAGATTGGGAAGTATATTCACTTCAGTTTATGCTGTGTATCAGAAACTGAACAAGGCCTATGTAAGGAGCTTCAGTTCAGCTTGGTTGACAATTCCAAGCTGAACGTTGTTTATCTCCTTAACAGAAGTATGAAATGTTTTGTTTCACTTCTAGAAGGTTTACAAGGTGGGATAAAAGATTGCTTTATGTCAAAAGGAATAAAGAAATCTCCTTGGAAAAGGTACTTCTAAAGTTGGTATAGAAGTACAACAACTGTTCCTTAAAGGATTGTACCTGTTACTTTAGAGTACGTCTGCATTAAATGGTATCTCAACCACCTATTGGATTCATGACACGCGTACTAGGTTAACTTGTAAACCCTAATCCCTTTGCCTATAAAAGGAAAGGGATTCCCAGAGTAAATGTTATCTCTTCTAATTAATGTGATATACACTGAAGAGTTCATTTATCTCTTAAACAAACTGAACGGTACTACTGAAAACTAAAGCTTCAGTTTAGTCATAAGTAGTTTGTTTTCATACTCTCTTAACTTTGGTTAGAGTTTAAGTTCGAAGGAGATAACACCTCAATTGTTATTCAACCACCTTGCTATTCTGCAAGCAAGGTGTCTCATAGATTCTTTATTTGATTCTAATAAGAACCTATATGTTAAAAAGTTACTTATGCATGTTTTAAAGTTGTTCTTTATATTGTTCATATATATTTGTTTAAAACTCACTTTTTTTGCCATGGAATATGATTAAGTTTAACTGATAAACCTCTATCAGATTCTAAGGGACCAACAAATGTTCGATTTCATCGTTCAACAACACCATCTTGTTGAGGCGTACGAGCAATTAAAGTTTTATGAACGATGCCTAACTTTACATAAAATGTTTGTAATTTCTCGTTTTTGAATTCAGTTCCATTATCAGTTTGAATCATCAGAATTTGAGCCTTTAGATTCCTTTGAACGTGTTAATGAAATCGATGTCAGATCAGAAGCCTCATCTTGGTACTAAGAAAATTATACCCGTAAATACGAGACTAATCATCAACTATCACTATAATATAATTCTTTCCATTGATACTTGCGACCAACAATTGGACCACACAATCTATAAGAAGTAGTTTTGAGTTTGGAGATTCTGTGCTTGGAACCATTTTGTTCAAATGAAGCTTCTTGCTTTCCTTGTTCACAGGCAGAACATAGGTGAATCTTAGTGAAACTAAAGGGGAGGGGTTGATAGTTTATCTGTGCATTTACATTTTAAAAGATATTTTTTTAAAATACTTAGATTCAAGCTTTAATGTTCATACATAAAAAATATGATCAACGGTAAAATATCTTAACGTAAAACCAAAAATTAACAAACACAATAATATAGAAAGATAGAGAGAAGAACAATCAAACCAAGACGCCAAGATTTTATAGTGGTTTTGCTACGAAGCACCACTTCGCCCACTCCACTTCCTGATATCCTCTCAAAGATTTCACGATGTCAACAAAGCTCCCTTAGGCGTAGAAAACCGTTTACCAAGTCGCTTATGTTGCTTTTCCGCCAACAACAAATGTCGAGTCCAATCTTAAGATAAATCTAACACAATTATAGTAGAAACTTTGTTTGAATGTATTAAAGATTATGCGGAATCTAATCTTTAATATTAACAAGAATTATCAATGAAACGGTAAACATAATGAACATATAATTTAACAAAACATAAAAGCTCTAATATTATAATAAAATGAATACTCTCAAAGTATTTGGGTTACAAAGACCTTGAAGCTATGATTATTCTATGAACGACTTGTCATATTTTTATATATTAAACTCTATGCCCTATGACCTCCTTTTATACACCAAGGAGTCCTAAACGGCTTACAATACTTTTCTAAGTATATCAAATCTTTTAAACAAATAATTTATACATATTTTTTACCAAAATATCTTATACAAATCACATAAGCAGTACTAACTTACTCAGCAATACTAACTTCTTCACCAGCAGAATTAACTCCTCAGTAATAGTAACTTTACACCACCAGTAGTAACTTTTGTACTAGCAGTAGTAACTACTTAGCATATTTTCCAGTCTTTATCTATAAGCAGTCTTAACTTCCACTAGCAGTAGTAACTTCCTCTAGCAGTAGTAACTTTGTACTGGTAGTTGTAACTTCCACTAGCAGTCTTAAACACTTAGAATAATTTTCATTGAAATTCTCCAGTAGCACTAACTTTGACTGAGCAGCATTAACATCAATAAGAGCAACAATAACTCCAAACAACATTAAGAAGCTTTTAACCCCAACAAATAATTTGTAAACGTTTATTTTTATCGTAAACGTTTTTACATTTTGTTATTATCAAAACGTTGAGAGGTCAAAATATATAAATAACATTTTAGACATTATTTGTATTAACATCTCCCCCCTTTTAATGATGAAAAAATATAAACTCATTTCGTATAAAATTAAATGTTTCAAGATTATCAATGAGTTTCATTCCATTTCTCCCCTTTTTTGTCGAATTCAAAAAGGATGATCGTCGAATTATTATAGAAAGAAAGAAGTCAACGATATCAAGACTCCCCCTTGATGTAGGCTCCCCCTCGTTTGGGGCACCAATAGATCGATCTTGTAAGATTATTGCTACAAAACAAAGTGAGAAGTACAAGTGCAAGAATATATTCCCAACTAGTAGCAATATAGCAATTCATGCAAGTTAAACCATAAAGTAGTTTCATTTATCATTTAAGAAACTCATACAAGAAACATACTACATGCAAGGAAAATAGAACTAAGTCTAACAAAGAGACATTCATTCATAAATTACACCACAATCTAAACATACTACATAAGGTAGATAAAGTTAATACGACAGAAATCCTAGATGATCCTTGATTCATAAGAAATGACTTTGAGCAAAAAGGTTAGGGCGACCTATTAGGAGGTGATATGACCTAGTTTTTAAGGATGAGGTGGAGAGAGTGAAGCCAAGGTGGAAGTGAGAAGATACTCAATGTGAGCAAACATTAGGTTTATCTCATCCCTAAGAGAAAAGATAAGATTGCGGTTGTGAAAACAACAAAGATAAGTTGACCCATGATAGTCATGATAGTTGAAGTAAATGAGGTGACCCATGAGAGGTGGTTGAGGTTGTGGTTGTGGTGAAGGTGGTGATGGGGTATCAAGAATGTGATCAAGAGGGGTGATTGGTGACAAGGAAAGAGTGATGTCTAAGGAAGGGTGACTTTAGAGTGGAAGGGGATGTGAGGGTCTTGGAGGTGCATCCATGATATTTTTAAGAAAAGGATTGGTTGTGGGGGCGGGGGGTGGGAAGGTGGTGATGGGGTTCAACGAATTTTGATCAAGAGGGGTGATTGGTGGACAAGGATAAGAGTGATGTCTAAGAAGGGTGTCTTTAGAGTGGAAGGGATGTGAGGGTCTTGGAGGTGAATACATGATATTTTTAAAGAAAAGGATGATATGGTTGAGGACGTGCTTTTTGCCTTATAAGGGCGTGTCATTAGAAGTAGGAAGACGTGAGGATTGAAGTTTTGATTCAAAAGAGGAAGAGGTAGTGCCAAAGGTAGATGATGTATCTTTGGTTGATGAAGTTTTTTATGGTGCATTTGGTAGAGATAGAGAAGAGGATGTTGTTATGGGAGAAGGTGTGGTGGTGACATCTTCATCACTAGAAATGTTAACAAAGAGTTTTCTAGGTGTGACATCTTCATCACTCCATCAAATGAGAGTTTGGTTGCTTTTTAATATCTATCATTCGTTTGATCATAAGGTAGGTTAAGTTGTAGGGTATGCTCTTCATTATGTTATATATCATGTGATATGATGATGCGGGGAGAAAGTTTGAGTCGTTTCTAATCCCAAACACATTATCTTGAATGATTTCATTCCAAGATCTCATGTCGTGACGAAGTTCACTTTTGTAAATCTTGTTTGGAATTTCAGTCTTTCCTAGTGTTGTGATGGATTGAATGATTTCATTTGGTGTTGGTATGTTTGTTTGGTAAGAGTTATTTTGTTCTTTATTTGTTCTCAGAGATTCAAAAGATGAATTTTCTGAGTAGGCACAATCTCCTTCACATGAGGTGAGGAGAATGCAAGAAAGAGATTCAAGTGAAAGAAGAAAAGATCTTTTTAATGCCCATAACTTTAAGGAGATTGTTTGGTTAGAGTTTCTTATGATTTCTGCTGAGGCATAGAATTCTAACAAGAACCTAGGACAGATTTCCTCGTAGATTTCAAATAAATCTTAGAGTTTAATTACTTGAAACCTTAAGAGAATGTTATCATGACTAATATGTCTATAGTTAGCTGTACGACCTTCATGAATAGTTCTAGACTCTAAATCATGAATTATAAGATTTAGGTGATTAGAAAGGTATGGTTCATTTAAAATTTGTAGAATGTAGATTTTGCTATAATCTAGTTCTTTTTGAGACATTCTTCTTCTCCTAACCATAATAATGGGAAAATCTTAGTATATACAATTTTGATTTGAAAATTTCAAGTGACTAGTGTGTGCCTACATGTAACAAATGTGGAGTAACGGTTAACTCGACCTAGAGATAAGTAACCTAGAGTTAACAACAATGATCCTTAGTTTGATTTTGCTCATCCAAACATGTCAAAAAATACATATGAATTATGTATCTCGACTTTTGTTCATGAGATCATTATGCATGTATGCAAGAACGTTTTTAGAGTGTATTAATAATGCAAAGAAAACAATTTCATTGTGTTCCTAACGTGAGTGATTTTGAAAATAAAATGGGGGTTTGTGTGAAAACAATTTTTAACAAAACACACTTCAATCTTGCAGATCCTATGTCTACGGGAAGCATATTAGTTATAAATTATATCCTAGTAGTCCTAATTGTACACAATTGCAATAAAAATAAAAAATCCCCAATTTTGAATTTTTGCTCAACATGAACCCTAGACACAAATTGGAATGAAAATAGATGAAATAACTTACAATTGATGATCTTTGTGGTGTTATAATTGATTATTAGTGTTGATTTGATCTTCAATTAGTGTTTTGATGGTTGATTTTAAGTTTTGGTGGTTTTGATTTTGTGTTCGTCGCATCAGCAGGGAAGAGGTATGTTTGGATTTATGTTTTGAAAGTTTTTGATTAAGTGTAAATATTAGACGTCTGCTGGTGGCGGTCCCATATCGATGAGGGGGGCGCCCGAAAATGGTTTGGGGCCGCCTGAGATATGGGGGCCGCATGTATTACAGGTTTTTGGACTTTTAAATTTTGACACGAATTTACGAGGAAGAGTGACTAATTAATTTGCATTTCGCAAATTAAAAATATTTAACAAGCTTCGAAAGAAGTTGTTAAATTGTCACGATGCGAAATGGAACGCGGACTAGAGTCGAGACTAGAAGAAGGAGAAACAGACTAATACGATTTATGGAATGTGTTTCATCATTCCTAAACCAAGACGTAGATAGTTAAACGATTCAAGTTTAAAGGGTTTTGTAAGAATGTCGGCGATATTGTCGACGGACGACACTTTTTCGATTGAGATATGTCCTTTCTGGACATTATCACGAAGAAAGTGGTGACGAATTTTGATATGTTTGGTTCGAGAGTGTTGCACCGGGTTTTTGCTAAGGTCAATCGCGCCTTTATTGTCGCATATGATAGGGACGTCATCGAGTCGAACGTCGTAGTCGATAAGAGCTTGTTTCATCCATAGTGCTTGTTGACATGCCTTTCACATTCTTTCCGACACATACTTATTCGGCTTCTGAATGGGAGATAGCATGAGCTTTTATTTCTTCGATAACCAAGGATGCAAACAACATCCTACTAACGTACAAATATCCGCTAGTGCTCTTTCTGACTACATAATCTCCCGCAAGATTCAGAGTCGGCATATACTATATGTTTCTATGGCCGGTCCGCCTTAGGAAACCATAAACCTAAAGTGCTATTAGCCTTTAATGACATAAGATAGCTTTAACGCTTCAAGATGGGAGGTTTTGGGAGCCTCTAGGAAGCGGGCAAAAGGCAACACTAACAATAATCGGGTCTACTTGTTGTTATTTATAATAAAACTATCAATATAAGACCTCTATACTTGGAACTGATCTACCGACTCACACGTCTTCGTCTTTCGAGAGTTTAAGTATCGAAGTGTACAGGGGTATTCAATTGGGATTAGATCTTCTAATCCAAATTTCTAATTATTTCTTTAATATATTTAGTTTGATAAAGAAGTAACCATCTTTCCCATTTTTTTATAATTGTAATCCAAGGAAGATAAGTTTGAGTTCACCCAATCATGCTCATCTCGAACTCGTCATGCATGTATATTGCAAATACGTTCACACATGTCTTGACAGATTCACAATAATATAATGTCTCGACCATATATTTGAACTGATAATTAGGTTTGACTTGTCTTCTATGGTAAAAAGTGTGTTATCTACCATTCCCTTTTAGTATTCATGTTTAATAAGAAAAGCATTTAATCTATCATACCAAGATTTGGGTGCTTGTTTAAGACCGTATAAAGCTTTCTTAATTTTATAAACATGATCTGGTTTTTCAAAGTCAATAAATCCTGGAGGTTATGCCACGTATACCTCCTCATAGGGGGGGGGTGTAAATACCGTTCAAGGAATGCTACTTTTTACATCCATTTGGTAATAGCTTAAAATCTTAAGCAACAAGCTAAGCTAATAGTAATCTAATAGAACTCAAGTCTAGCAACTGGAGCATAAGTTTCATCATAATCGATGCCCTCTTGTTGATTGTAGCCTTGAGCAAATAACCTAGCCTTATTTTCGAGAAACAAAATCCGTTCTCCGTCAACTTATATCTAAACACTCCACTTTTATCTATGATTGTCATATCCCAGGTTGTGGAACGTAGACTCCCCAAACATCGTTATCAATGACTTGATTAATCTTCTTGAAATAGCGATTATCCAACTTTCATCCTGTTAGATTCTATCAGATCACATTCTTAGGTTTTTATAGTTGATATAAAACAAAAGAAGTTACTTTGGTTTTGGGCTTGTGACCTAAGAGTTCTTTGGTTAAGGTTTCATATGACATTTTCTAATGGATGGTTTCTAGATTCTTTAATATTGACTACTTCGGCAATCTCTAAAGTTTCATCCTTAATGTTAATTTCTAAGATTTTCTTTTCAGCAACCTTAATTGCTTCTTCTTCATCTAAGTCATCATCCACCAAGGGTGATGTCTTAGAGGGTGGAGGATTTTCATCGAATGTCACATTGAGTGATTCTTTGATTTTTCTAGTGTGTTTATTAAGGATGATGTAGGCTTTACTATTTTAGGAGTAACCTAAAAAGACACCTTCGAATGACTTTGGGTCAAACTTAGTAAGGTAGTCTTTGGTGTTTAAAATGAAGCACTTGCTTTCAAACACTCTAAAATAATCAAGAGTAGGTTTCCTACATCTGAAGAGTTTATAAGGTGTTTTTCCTAGGATGAATCTAATTAGGATTTGGTTGAGAATGTATGTTGAAGTATCTACGGTGTTACACCAAAACTTTTGTGGTAATGATTATTCATTCAACATAGTCCTACTCATTTCTTGAAGTGTCTTATTTTTCCTTTCAACCACGCCATTTGATTGAGGAGTGCGTGGAGCGGAGAAGTTATGTGTAATTCCATTTGCATTACAGAACTCTCCATGTTGCACCTCATTATCAAATTCCCTACCGTGGTCGGTTATTATTGACACTATTATACATCCTAATTGGTTTTGAATTTTCTTACTAAATATTTCGAATTGATTGAAGGATTCGGTTTTATCCTTAAGGAATCTAGTCCAGGTATACCTAGAGTAGTCATCTACTATGACTAAGTTGTAGCAGTTTCCTCCTTAACTCCGTACGACGGATGGACCGAAGAGATCCATGTGAAGGAATTCTAAGCATCTAGTCGTTAAGATTATATTCTTAGCTTTATGACTAGCGTGAGCTTGTTTTCCAATTTTGCAAGCATCACAAAAGTGTTGATCAAACTTAAGATTAGGTAAGTTTCTAACTAATTCCTTAGATGCTAATGATTGAATGAGACGCATATTAGCGTGACCTAGTCTCCTATGCCACAATGTGGAGTTTTCATCAATCGTTGCTAAACAAATTTAGTCTTTTGGCTTATTTTCTAATTTCATCACATATAAGCCTTTCTTCCTAATACCTTTACCTATCACTTTACCATCCTAAGTAATTTCACTATTATGTTAAAAAAAAGTTACTCTACACTTATTATCACATATTTATCCTACACTAGCAAGTTAAATCTTAAGTTATCTACATGTTCTACATTATCTATT
>BQNB010019872.1:48027-66220 GCA_026074375.1 Tanacetum coccineum | reverse complement strand
TAAGTTTCAAAATGATTTCTTTTGTTGAATCTTTTTCACTGCTCGATAGATAATTTGATAAGCCAATGATTTTTTTCCGTGTTACAGAATACGGTTAAGCAACCTGTTAACTAATCGGTTATGATAAATTGGATCGATTACGATAATAAATTTGTAATCTCGCCAGTAAAAGTGTTGTAATCTTTAGAACTTATTACTCTGTAGTAATCTGTATGTTCTATAAAAAGGGCATGTAGAAAAATCCAATAGTTAAATATCACTGACACTCAAGAAGTAAATTCCATAAGAATATGCAAAAATGAAGACTAAATCCATAAAGCCACAATTAACTCTAAAAGGCAACACAATTTAATAGAGAATCTAAAAAGTCAAAACCAATGCGGCTAAATCGGTTATCTAAGAGGTCGGTCAAGTTCTAATGCCTGTATTCAGACTCTCTGACCCACCTCCACCGAGCTTAGCAGCAGCCTCTGGCGCCCTCTCATTGCTTTCCGCAAGGACAGTGTGCTTCTCTGTCAACTGGGATGCCAAAGCGTGTAGCCGAGTTTGCTCAACATCATGGAAAAACAATGGACTGTGTAGGTTGACCCCGTCTCACATGATGAAGTTGATCATTGATCATCATTTTATCGACTATGCAATGGGTTTGATAATCCCAGAGATGAAACATCTTCGAAAGCTGGTCAGTTTTCGGCATCCATAGCACGAGGAACAAGTGGTAAGATAGGTCCTTAAACCTTCTTTCTTGATCTTGTCTTTTAGCATAATAGCCATGACCTTTTCACGGTTCCTAAGGGGTCTTGAGACATCAAGCGAGTTAATAACATCATATGATTTATCAAATTCGCCCTGGCCTAGGGCTCTAGTGCCTGCCATAACAGCATGATCCCCAAAGTTTTCAGGACTATGGTCAGTGAGCAGCCAACAAGTCTGATGGATGGCCTCTAGAAGTTCGAGATTGATATGCATGTAGTATGGCATCTGCCCTCCCCTTTCAATGTGTTCCTGCCTAATAGAGCATCCGCAATGCAAGGTCAATAGTAGTTTAATGAGAAAGACTGATGAAATGTCACTCGGGTTAAAATGAGCTGCATTGACAGTCATGACCTCCTTTCAAACTCTGCTTTACCAATCAAAGTGTTCTCCACATACTTTTCACTGAATTATGTATAATAGTTCGATGTACCCATACATTAATTTGTAATATATTATGAGATTTGATGTTGATGTGGCAATGCATTGAATACATATGAACATCTGTGAAATACCAACACGCATAGCAAAAACTAAGAGTTAAAATTTGATAATAAATTCAATCATTTGGTAGCGAGAATTACCCGTTGAGAAGTCTTCCAACTTTGAGAAACTTCTTGTGCAAGTAGGTCTTTCACACTCCCATCACACAAGTATAACTTGGAAAGGAAGCGACTTGCTTCAGTGATAAGCCCAGCTCGAAAAGCACAAAGACCAAGCTGAGCCATGGATCTATTAAGCAGTACGTATGTTGGTTGAGAAGTCCATACGCCATATATTATCCTGCAAGTGACTCATAAGCAACAAGTCGAGATTTAGAAAACTCATCCGAGATAGCATGGTGGTAAATGTTACGAAGCATTGTTCGGGTCTTGGTTCTTTCGTCGTCTGCGTGCTCGTGAATATAGGAAACCAACATATCCATCAACGATCTACTGCTCTCTGGAAAATTAGGTTCCCGTCCCACAATTTATATTTCAGGAGTTTTTACCAATGAAGGTGGCTCCACAACTACTTCAGATTCAGACCCTTGTCCCCTCTCTGATAGTTTCATCAGCACAGCATTATAAACTTCCTGTGGTTTGTAATAAACAAGTTCAACAAGCCTTAACGCTACCTTAGTTGCAGCGCAGCTTTATGATTCCCAAAACGTTCAAGACACTCATGAACATTTTGAGCAAGCGCAAAAAGCAAAGGCTCATCACGAAGCCTCTCAACATACTCACGAGTATTATCTGGATGAATACACTGCAAGCTCTTAATAAATTCTTCATCTACTTTCTCAAGAAAAGCTGCCAATTTTTTTTACAAATTCTTATCGATCGTATCCTCCTTGTTATCATCTTTCCGTGTCTTATAATTCTCACCAGGCTTCACCGAGTCATCAACTAGAATATTTGGATATTGTGCGAGGATGTCAAGTACAGCAAACATGTTGTGGACACACTTGATCCATACATGTATCGTTGAAACTAAAATATTGAGGAGATTTTGCCAAAAATATGTGAGAAAATGGGTAGGTTTGTGAGTTTTCCTTACAATAATACATTGCACAATCAATATAAGGGTTTTTATATGGTAAAAAAGGCTTTGACAAATACAATAGTTCTTTTGTGACAAAGTTACAAATTTAAATACTTATCATTCTCTCATTATGCAAAGTACAGCAAGTTTGATAAATTTCTCCACGATTATATTTTCTTTTATGACTTAAGATTATTAAGTTTCATCAAAACCTGTCATCTTAAAAATAAAATCTCTAATTTTCAACGTCTCTCCTATTCCTATGCGTATAGAATATGCTACATTTTCAGAAAGTCTTCGACCCGATATTACATGAGGTGGAATTAAATCTTCTTCAAATAAACCACATTCAACCGCTGATTCTTCATAATCAAATACGTTGGATTTCTTTTCCGGGATGCTTATTGGAAGCGATGATTTCTTCTGCTTCTTCCTTTTTCGCTTTAACTTGTTATACTTAGGTTTCTCAACCCCGTATGTATAATCTTGTTTGCTCCATACTTCAACTTCCACAAATATCACCTCGGATTCTTCAAGTTCTTCATCCATAGCTTGTGTGACGACAGAATGAAAGATATCAAAAATAGTGTGAAAACAATGAAACTTATATAGGACACTAGATGATTCGTGTAAGTCACATTATGCCATTAAATGTAAGGGATTGTTCTTCAAAGTCTTTGGGTATAATTAAGGCAAAGTCTTCACCCTACAGTTTCTTGTAGCATACATCTTTTTCATACAGATCCAATTATTTAAATGACTTTGATATTTCCTTATGTCATCATTATGAAGATTTAAATATCATCATCTAGTTTATACTTGCCAATATAATTGTAAGACTACACTTTCGTTGAAAATTCGAATTATTTGAATGGAGAGACGAAATTTTAATTTGATTTCGAAAAATTTACTTACCAAAAACTTATCTATAACTACGTAGTATTATATTTCGTTAATATTTCACCACTAGTTGTCCAAAAATTAAGAGTGTGATTGAATGAATAATACGTTGAGTTGCATGCGTGTGTGCTTGTGCTTTTCTTTGGAAACTTGTTTGCAAAAAAAAATTGTTTTCGCATTTGCATACACTTAATTGCACGCTAGCGCTAGTCGGGCGGTCGGATAAACAAAGATTAATCAGGTTGGAATTTTCATATACAAAATTATAAATTTTTGAAATTATATATATAACATAAACGATATGCTTTAAAGTACTTTAAGGATCGACGTTCAAATGGTTCAAATAATTTTAAGAAACCAATTTCCGAATTCAATAATGTTATAAACATTTAGTATAAATAAGAAAAACAAGCATATTTTCATGTTTTCTGTTAAAATACTGCCGGATGTATGTTTGAATGGTTGTGTCGACTATTCGGTGAAAAACGCGAAGCATTTTGAAAAATAAATCAATTTTATTTTTTTGTCAAAATTAGACATGCGTTCACCGATTTGTTAGATGATATCCAATTAATTAGTATGTTAATCGATTTTTGACCAATCCGATTAATCAGGCCGACTTCTTTGGATGATTTTTATAACCATGCTTATTTGCATGTCTTATGTGTTAGAAATAAAGATTCACGAGATCGGGAGGTCATGGAAGCTCATAACATGAATGAGCCATTATTGAGAGAGAAAAAGTTTTATTAAAATGAATGAATGAATCGTTTGATACAAATATGAGCTTCACCCCTCTAAGAAAGATTATAGGGGTTTATATAGCCTCTACACAAGCTAACTATCGCATAATTAATTTCTAGTCCTTGTGTTTTAGGCTATTAATAAACTAGTATAATTCTCGTAATGACACCAAATTTTTATTCCTAACAATCTTACTCCAATGTGGTGGCATACGGGATTACTTACAAAGTATCCTACAAGTACAAAATATAAGTAAAAGTATTCTAAAGTTCTTCTAAAGTTGAAGATGTTTGTAGTTTTCTTTGTCTTCAACACGTACTTCAGCTTGGATTGTTTCTTCACTTATAGAAAATACATTGTAGTATGTAAAACCTGGATTAACCTTCCCCCATTTCATACTCTATGTCTTCAAGCAGTTTTCTTCATCTACTTCTTTTTGTCGAATTTTCTGAATCAGCTTACCCCCAAACTGACAACCATATGAAGTAGATCTGAAACTTTGATGTAGACGACATATCTTCTAACTATAGCAATTTAAGCACGATGCAGAATTTGTAGATGATAAAGTAAACACACTAAGCATCAAATATGACTTCTTCATTAAGGATAACCAGCAAATCCGTTCAGAGGAACATGTAAGAAATCAACAATATCTTCTCAAGTATGTACATACTTCACACAAAACAACCCGTAGACGTTGAAATTATAACACCAAAGTCAACTAAGTCCCAATTGTTATATACACCAAAGTCAATTAAGTCCCGGATGTACACATTTTTTTCACCCTAATTGTTGCAATCTATTAGAATATTCAACCAAGGGAGAAAATGTCCGAAGAAAGTTGAAAAGGCATAAGACAAGTACTCTTATCTTCACCCTTATTATATTCGATATTATCGAAATAATCATAATCTAAGTACGCTCGAATATTCGACAATACGATCATGTATGAAGTAGCATAAGTCCGGTTAAGCTTAAAAAATATCCCGTGAGAATCGAATACCGATAAAAAATATCTCTCCTCTTTTCCATTCTGACTAATTTATTTCTAACCTCTTATCAATTCTATCGGCTATTTGTAATGACTACTGATGGAGAAAAACCCAGTATAACAAACTTGATACTGAAGTAGAATTACCCAAACTTGTGTCTTATGTCTTGTACTCTCCACGTGACTCCAAACTTATACTGAATACTACAACATAATTTCTTTAAGTATAGGTAGACCTAAGTCTCTTGACAAATCCTCAAATATTTGAGACACTAAGCACTATAATGTAACTCCTTTAAGTGATAGTAAATGTGCGCATTAAGCACCAACTTCTGCGTTTGTAGATCACACATTGCTAGATTTGTCAAGTCTTAATCAACACTGGTTATAAGCTCGAACAAAGTTAATCTTACAGTCATCACCAACCAACCCTCGCCTTTTAAGATATTATAAGAACCACGCATCCATGAAATTTTCACTCCATCTTCAAAGTGTGAATAAACAAATTTATCCGCCGTAGACACTTCTGCAAGTTAAATCCCAATAATAGGCCCCCTCTTGAATGGAATAAGAGAATCTTGTTGATAAGGATCTTTAAAAGCGATACGTGATGTTTGTGTTTTTGTGTTATGATTTGACTTGATGTTGCTGTTGATGTGATTGATCTTGATTTGATTGCCCGGTTAATCTCAAGCCCTAATTCAGTTTGATCCTGGCCTGATGCGCAGATCGAACTAGGGTTTTCTTTGATCGATTTGAGTCATGGATAATCAAATATGTCAAGCCCAACCGAATTTATCAAGCCCAATAACCAAATCTTTTAAGCCCAACCGAATTTTAGAAGTCCAACCGAATTTAAAAGCCCAATCAAATTTAGTCCAACCGAATTTGAAGTCCAATCGAATTTAGTCCAACCGAATTTAGACTACTCAGTCAAATTTACCAAAAACCGGTTTGAGCAGTTATCTAATCGTATTTGAACCGAATTTGACATTTGAACCGAATTTTAATTTCTTGAAATCGAATTTGACAATTGAATGTAAATTGCTCTAAATCCAATCAAATTTAAGAAAAACTCGATCGCAACTGATCTAAACATCACGTCACATTATGAATTCGATCAAAAACATCAAGAATCACTCACGGTTAGCTCCGATACCATTTTTTAGAAATAAAGATTCACGAGATTAGGAGGTCGGGGAAGCTCTTAACATGAATTAGCCATTATCAAGAGAAAAAGTGTAAAAGAGAGAAAGTTTTATTAAAATGAATGAATGAATGGTTTGGTACAAATGTGAGTTTTAACCCTCTAAGAAAGATTAGAGGGGTTTATATAGCTTTTACACAAGCAAATTATTGCATAATTACATTTCTAGTCCTTGTGTTTTAGGCTATTACTCAATGTTTTAAAACCCGGTTTTTAAATCGACCCGGTCATACAGCCGGGTCAACGGGTTACCGGTTCAACCACCGGTTTGAACCGGTTTTATGTATACTAAAGTTCTGTAATAAATCATGTTATTTAACACGCATGGAACCAAAATGAATTAAGCATTATGGCCAGAAAATGAACCCTTGAAACTATTTTTATGATTCTCCTAACAATAGACGCATGGAATTGTAATATATTGCTCTCATCAGTTTAAACATGTACGTTATTACAACTTTATACATAATACTTGTTTTCTTTGTGCAATTTTAACTGTATGAGCATTATGGATGGAAAATGTGACACTAGTATGCTAGAGAGCCATATTCGTAGCTGAGATATTTACTAAGAAAGAATGAAACAAAAACAATGTGTTCGGTTTGACAAACGTTGGTTTTATTTTATTTGAAAAAGAAAAAAGTAAAACCCGGCCGGTTTCGGTTTACCGGTTCAACCCGGGTCGAGTGAAACCCGGCGGTTCAATCCGGGTCTTTGATCCTCATAAACCTGGGTAGTAACGGACCGGTAACATCACCGGTTCCCGGTTCAACCGGTTGAACCGGCCGGGTCAATCCGGGTTTTAAAACATTGCTATTACTCTCTCCGTCCCATATTAAATGTCCACTTTGACTTTTTAAAGTTTTTCCTTTTCAACTTTGACTTTAAATATTTTTGTTTGTGTTATATAATATTTGATGCAAAATATATGAATAGATTGAGTTTTAAATGTATTTTCATTTGGTATAATTTTCATCAAGTATTATATAACACAAAAAAAAAGTTATTTAAAATCAAAGTTGAAAAAAAAGCCTGCTAAAATCAAAACTGAACATTTAATATGAGACGGAGGTAAATCGTTGGTATCTAACATGAAAATTTCCAACTATATAATTAAAACGCATATGATTTTCATTTCAACAATTATTTAATAGACATTTACAAATCGTCTTTAATTTGGTCTTTTATTTTAAAAGCAAATGCAATCAATAATCATCATCGACATCGTAACCAAGATCATCCTCAACTTTATCAGCAGCATCATCCGCAATATGATCTTCCACATAATCAACTCCCTCCGCAATAGCCAATCCACCCAACAACCCTGCCGCAGCACCAACCGCGAGTCCCGTCCCCATACCATACTTGCTACTCTTCTTTTCCTCCTTATACGCTCCATACGAGGGTTGTTCACCAACATAACCTGGTTGTCCATACTGTGGAGGACCACCGTATGGTGCATAGGGATACCCTGAGGGTGCCTGATAGTCCCCAGTATAAGGTGGGGGTCCACCGTACGGATATTGTTGTTGCTGAGGAGTTGGAGCAACAGGTACACCGTACGGTGGGGGATAATAAGGATCACGCGTTTGATAGCGTCGGTCCTTAACCAATACTTTCACTTCCACTTTCCCATGCGGACGTCCTGAGGGACGTTTTAGCTTTAAACTATCCGTATACAACTGTCCCAATCCAACGTCATCAACCACGTCTTTGAGCTTGAGTTTAGCTGAGCCGATTAACGGCTTGGTGTCTTCATCAGGGTAAGCATGAACAATATCGATGTAAAGAGTTGATTCTTCGATCGGGTCGTTGAATGGGATTACTAGTTTTTGATCCCAGATAGGTGATTCATCACCAGTTTCATCGACTCGTGTTGTGGACTTGTTTTTGGGGTCGACCCAGACCACAGCGTAGGGTTTAAGTGGGCCGTGCCGCCAGTTGACGTTTTTTAAGTTTTTTGCCGAGGTAACTGTGACTTCCAGCTCGTAACGTGCCGCCATGATTTAAAGGTGATTGTCTTGATGTTGTGGCTGCAATGAAGGATTGAAATGGTATATATATACTAGTTATCGTGCTTTGGAATATTAAAGAAGCATCCGGAGGATAATGCCTTTCCTGGGTATAAAAATCTTAATAAATTACGTCCTTGTCCAAGGAGCAACTGGATGAAAAATGTGATAATACCTTCTTTGTAGTTTTTCATGCCTAAAAGGTCACACTTTGAGCATATTAAGGTGCCTTCCTTTGTCACTTTATTAAAGAAAACTTGTTTATTCTGTGTTGTGCGATATATTTATCTGTTTAATATAGACCTGATATTTTATTTAAAAAAGACAAACACGAGAACTTTCTGCCATTTTTAAGTGCTATTTGAAAAGGACTTAATTGACTTAATATAAAAAAAACTGAATTTATTAAGTCATATGAAAATCGTTTGTTAACGACTTAATTGAGAAAGACGGCTGAAAATATAAAGTGATAAAACTGAGGCTGTCTACATTAAGTCATCTGTTAAATAAACACGAAAAAAAAATAAACAAACATGCCTTTACAGGGAGAAAATTTGTGAATTTGCAGGTTGCCTTGTTAGTCTTGTAAACCTTTGTATATCTTTAATGTAAAAACCTTTCTATATCTTTAATATTTTATGGGTTTTTATAAGGAGGGTGTTATTGCTAGGTGTCATCTTCTGATTTGTCAGTTAATGACTGTAGAACTTCATATAAGACCACTCAATAACTGTTGACCATTCAACCTGACACACAATCTGTAAAGCCCCCTTTAAGCATAAATTAGAAACACCCATATTTTATTTACTCTCAGGGTGTGTTTGGTAATGAGAAATGAAGAGAAATGAATTTAGTTTTATTTCTCAAGTGTGTTTGGTAGAGAGAAATAAAAAAGTGAAGAATTGTTTTTCACATTTTATGTAAATCACTCAGAAGTCTTATTCAATGCCAGCATTAAATGTGCTCTTTGCACTAATTTAATGTCAAATTGTACTAAAACTCTTCTCTAATGTTCTCAGTATACTTTGCACTAATTTGTGTTATAAATAGTATCACTTTATTTAAATAGTACATATTTGTTACATAGCTTTTGATACTTCAACTACAATAGAGAATTTTAATTTATAAAGACTATATGTTTATAAATCGTAGATAATAACGTTACACAATGTGCCTCATATCGATATGTTATTCCAAACTATTTTTTCTATTATATGTTCGACATGTACTTTAAACTAATTAAAAATATTTAATATATATATATATATACTAGCTTCATAATCCGCCCGATGGGCGGGTTAGCTTCATTTTACTACATAGTAAATCTGATGTGTATGTTTTGTGTATGTCTATGCAAGTATAAAACAAATTATATTAGAAAATGTTGCACTTTGTGGTGTCAATAATCATTACAGCTATCTATATATTTAAGGGATAAAACAACAATTTTGACAAAAGCATCAGATGGGTACAATCACAGTTTAATGTACAGTCTCAGTTTGATGCTAGAAATCTAGAATCAAGCTTTTAGAACCCGTGTAATATAAATTTTTTTGGGAAAAGACTGCTCTTCAAGAAACGACCCATATATCGATCTAGGTTCAGCAATGTTCAAATATTGTAGAAGACATCATCATGCAGCAAGAAGATAATGTACACATTTGGGTAGTTAATTGGAAGCAATCTGTAGAAAAAATGTGCCTTTGAGTTAGCCATGAACCAAAAAGGCAAAATACAAAGATTAGACACACCCTAATAAAACCGTTTATAATTACCATTTTGCTGATCATGACAGGCTATATGTCCAAACATAGCACCCTCGTGAGAATATGTTCCACATATGTTGATTCAGATATTTTATCATTTTCAACATTTGTCAAAGCCCCTAAGAAATACTAATGATTTTCAAATAAAACTGTTCACCGAATGTATACCAACTACCAAGTTTCAACATTTGTCAAAGCCCCTAAGAAATACTAATGATTTTCAAATAAAACTGTTCACCGAATGTATACCAACTACCAAGTGAGCTCAATAGCTAAAACATACATGTCAGATAAACAGTAAAGATACACCCCCGTTTTTTTAGTCAATGAGTACGTCAATAATGCAATTATGTATATTACCTTATGTAATCACATTTTCTTTAACTTGAGCTTGTATCTTCCACTTGTTATATCTATAATCCTTCCAGTTTTCACTATGATAGCAACTGAGAGGCATAAGGAACCCCACTGCCATTGCCTGGATCAATAATCAACCAAATAGAATCACTAAAAGTTCAATATTCAGGAATATAACATCTGGAATTAGGCACACTGCAAAATTTATAGAAAATTACCTTCTCCTATTCTTCTTCCAGAAGATATCTTTCTTTTGGTATTCAGATACCATTTTTCTCTCTAAAAGCATACACCTCTGGCCAAGCAACAGTTACAAAGATTGTTAATAATGTATCAAAAATGTTTAGCCAGGTAGCGTTATGACATTATCAAACATTATACAATACATATATTCCAGATTATATCTAATAAAATTATGCGCATCTGGATTGAACTTTATAATAAGATCGATTAAAAAGTAGTTTACCAAAAGAATGATGAAACTGATAAGCGATCACTCAAAGCTAAGCTTTTCTGAGATGGTATCACAGCCATATTGTACCTGCAACAACACATGTCAGATGTGTTATTACAAAAATTAATATTATGTCCGAGGTTGCCTTTTAAAAAAAAGATAGTTAATATATCCAATATAACACAACCGTGTTGATAAGAGAGCATGACAGTATTTGTGCGTGTACATAGACGTCGGCTCATTAATATTTCTTGAATTCCAGAACTGAAACCATGCCTGGGCTATGCGCTTTATGCAAATGAATACCAAGTGGCAATACCTTGCACCACTCAAGGAAAAATCTAAATTGCCTTTGAGCAGAAGGGCAATTAAATTGAACGTGGATGTATTATAAACTTCATTTGAAGTCTGTAAAAATGTTGCATGATTTAAACAATAGCAAAAAAAACTATTTCCTGACTAAGAGAAGCTCAAGTTACAAACAAACTTAGCGTAAAAAAGAGTTAAGGATGAAATTATAACTTAGCGTAAAAAAGAGCTAACCTACATGACTGCCTTTCCAAGTACCAATATATAGGTTGACCCATGACTACTCATTTATTAAAGCAGCTTGCTCAAAAGCAATAGCCACATGTTAAAAGCAGACGAAGTAGCGGATTGAGTATTCTATTAACGATAAAAACTATAAAAGAAATGTTATTTAATAAAAAACTTTTAAATACCTCCGGTTCTCATGTTTGCACGCACAGGTGCCCCAAATCCAATGGAAGAGTCTTGCCGTTTAAAATAACACAACAATGTGATACAACAACACTCACACAAATTAAAGAAGACATAAATAACACATACCTTTCTGAAATGGTTTTCTTAAGATCTATAAACGCACCACCACATATAAACAGAATATCTTTTGTATCGATCTGTAGAAGGACAACAGAAGCAATGATTGTATCATCTGGTTAAAGAGAAGTGGGACGATTTAAAAGTCGTTCAAAGTGCAAGCAAATGTAACCTTAAAGTTCAGAAAAGAATGTAATTTACCTGAATGTAGTCTCCTCTAGGATGCTTTCTTGCACCCTTTTCCGGGACATTGACAATCTGAAATACATGATGTCATGAAAACATTATTTTAATTTTTAGTTTTGACATTGACACGGTTATTAAAATAGAGCCGGATTATTTTAACATATAGAAAAGTAAAAACTTATCGTTCCTTTAAGCATCTTAAGCAATGCCTGTTGCACACCCTCACCCGATACATTTCTGCTAATGTTTTGACTCTCAGCCTATGGACATAAGGAAATAAACAAAACCTTAACGGATGGTACACATGAAAGGTGAATACGTGTTACTTCTGTAAGGGAATAAATTTAAGCAAAACCTTCTTTGTAATGTTGTCAACTTCATCTATATAAACGATACCCTGCTGCGCAGCTGCTACATTATAGTCAGTGAACTGCATTAAGAAAGGGAAATAAATAATGATCAGTTATATTTAGCGTATAAATACCACCAATTAGTTAGGCCTAAGAATAGGTGTATATGACATATTGTCAAAAGCTTGTATAAAATAGATTCCACATCTTCCCCGACATAGCCTGCCTGCAAATTACAAAATGTTTAGTACAGTAACACAATAGGTCAAATGTAAACAAAGCTTATTCATGTTTTGTAGCATGTAGCGACTATTTATAGCTCAATTACCAGCTAAGTGCAAACATATCTTCTATGTGACTAACAATAAATATCTACTTACCTGAGTGAGTGTAGTTGCATCCGCAATAACAAATGGTACGTTTACTAAGCGTGCTAATGTTTTTGCAAGTAGTGTCTTCCATGTAATCAAAATTCACAAGTACTCAAGCAGTGACGGAGCTAGACTTATGAGCTCGGGTGGGCCGAATGAAGTGTTTACATCGTATACATTTCTAAGACCAATGGTAAAAGCTCATCGAAAAGTCAAAAACTCATATTAAACTCAGGAGCCTACACATCTTATAAATGTTACCAATAACAAACCCACACATCTTATAAATTTGCAATAAAAACATATGTATGCAAGGTAAATAACTAAATACTCGTTCGTTTCTAGCGTTCGCGCTGAATAATTTATTAAATATTGGATGGGCCAAATTAGCCTTATGTGAACTTTTGGACTAAATTACACATATGCATGCCATTATTAAGGAGTTTCTTGGGTTGGCCATGGCCCACCATGTCTTCTATGTAGCTCCGTCACTGTACTAAAGTGTGAGATTAACAGGGACTGAATAGGCTATGCAACACCAGAATCATAACTAGGGACAACAGTTTTATATCAAGAAAAATATTAGCTCATCCTTATGAGCAGTTCTAACATTATATGATGCAAAGGGGGACTGATTATAAATTTTATAAATTCACATATGAAAAGGAAATGCCATCAATAGTCTGGTAACCTGAGTAGTTTTTTGCAAGTTACAGGATGGAAATTACCTCAAGTCAAGTAGTGTCGTATGACGGTTTTTTTAATTCGTGCCCTCGCGGATGAGACTGCAATTTTTTTTGCAAGCTAAAGGAATAAATATTATGAGATGTCTAAAATATAGTTAAATGCGTGTGTATGTATACGAATTTAGAATGGCCACTGCTTACTTTTAGTTGTGACTGTTCATCTGAGTGTGTGAAGCACTTACAACGACATATCAGGGTAGGCTCTCGAGCTTACTTTTAAACGAACCATAGGACTTAGTTTTTGCCAGCATAGATTTCTCTATACCTTTCACAAACAAAAGCAAAGAACCGTTCTCGCTTTATTTAACAGCAACCTATATACACCACTGCAGTCTTAAATGATACTTCGAGATTTTAGCAAGATGATCTCGAGCTTTATAGAATCAGTAAAAGTGATTTCCTATAAAAAAATACATGAGTGTCTAATCATATATGAAATGATGCGGAGTAGAAGACCCTGGTAAAGGTAACAAATCCTGAAAGAGATATATTACATATATTTCAATAAGTATGATGAAATAGGAGTATGCAAAAGCAAGATGTACTTATTTACTTATTTCAGTATGTTTTAAGCAAATCTCAGTAGCCATTTTTCAGTTACATGATAATGTAATATATAGAAAAAACAATCGAAAAGGAAAAAAGAGAGTAACATACATCCATCTTTAAGTTCAATGCTATCAATGTTGGATAAATGCTTCTTGAGTTCTGCCCGAAAGATCAAATGCCTTTTGTTGTCATCTGTGCGTTATTCCTCATATACCTGCATCTAACAAAAAATCACTAAGTTGTGAAACAAAACATATAGAAGCTGGAAACAATCGTCAAGAATAACACCGGGTTAACCTTGCGTATCATAGTGATTTCTTATTACATAAGATTTATGACCAAGCATGCGTTTATAGCCTTCGAACAACTTCCTTGTACAACGATGTTTGTGCAGTTTCTTGTCATAGTTAAGTTTTAGAGAAGAGACATGTATCTTTCTTGAAGAATGGAACTGAAATTTTTGAATCATCAATCAACATGTCATGTTTGAATTCCACCAATGCTACCACTGATGATATCCTATATCCTGTCAATGAAATCAGCTTGAATTAGGAATCAAAAAATACACCTACTTCAATGAACAATATATAGCAAATCTGAAACAACTTTATATAAACTAATCCAATAAGTGACTGCAACCGCGATACTTTGTTTTTAATGTTCAAAAAAGGAAACATTTGCAAATACGTTGTTTTTGAATTGATTAAATGATAAATTATTAGCCTGTGATGTGTCAAAACAAAATGCAGTATTGGATTGGCTTAAGCTGGAAAAGCATAAGCTTATTCAAATAAGCTGGTCCATAGATGCATATTAATTATAGAAGCTTGAATAAGCTGGTAAGCGTACGCTGTTTGGCTCTATCCAAACACTCCTAAGTTCTGATTAGTTGTATCAAAACTTAGTAAGGTCTTCAAAGGGAAAAGAATCTTTGCTTCTGTTTTCATTTCAGCTGCAACCGCACTCTTTATGAAAATGTCACTTTTGCTTATCACAACTTCGTATCAAATTTTGCATCCAACCACCCTCTAACTACATGACCATAGTTAATGAACCAATTTTTAGATAATTTTCTAGACCATTTATAGCGTCACCAGGTGCAGCTTCTATGTCCGGCCCACCTAAACCATCAATGCCTGGTCAAGTTAGCAATGGTGTGCCAAGGCCAATGTCGATGAACCCCTCAATGATGGTTCCAGAGAATTAAAGGAGCCTCGACATTGGGTGCGCCTCGAATGTCACACCAACAATATCAACCAAAACAACACTACCAGGCTATCAACATCTGTTGGTTTTGAGACTTCAAATGCTAATGCCAAATCTACGAATTTGACACTAAAGTTTCAAGTTTTGAATGTTTTTTTACTTTATCGGAAATCATTAAAATTTGAATTCACTTTAAACAAAATCTATCTTAATTGACCCACTTCATTTTTTACCCATTTAACATGTTATTATGATTACCGGCTTAAATTTACCTGGTCGCCCCAAACAATGGTGAGAGGTGCTTGTGTAGTTGTCGCTTACCCATCCTTGGTTTTGTAAACACTCAAATTGTTTTGTTTTTCTAAAGTAATGAAGTTACACTCCCTTATTCAAGTTTAACACTGATAAAAAATATTCAAAAAAGGTTTTTATCAGTAAGCAAGCTGATATGAGTATGAATAATGTTACTTGTATGTATTGAGGGAATGAAAGCATACTTTGGGAGATTTATGGTAACGTATATTCTTCCTTCATTTGCTGAGCATCTCGTTTCCTGCAATACAATGACCATTAGGAACCTGTTGTTAGTGATATGAATGATTCTAACCAAAACAGTAAAGCTGTATTGAACCTTGAATGAGTCTCGGATTTCATTTTTTATATACTTCCTATTATTAGACAACAAATCAATACATTATTTGATGCAATAGTTGATGGATATCCGTCACTAATTTAAAAAAAGTGGTGGCAAAATGAATGTATTGGATAACAGGTCAAATTGTCAGAATAACGGATGGGTTAGGCTTGGGTCAAAAAAATCAAACAATGGATAACATGGTTTAGAGTTTTTTTTACTGCATTAGAAATCCATGCTTACAACGACATTTAATTAAGTTGTTATAGACAAAACATACCCATTCACTAACAACATCAATACATATGATAGAATCCGAAGACTGAGCAGAACACAAAAAAAGTAAATCGATAACCAAAACAATACACTCCCCTCTGTCCAGAATAACCTACTCCCCTCTGTCAAGAAAATCCAAGAATTCTATGAATTTTGGATTACCTTAAAAATTCAGTGTCTTTTTATCCGTGTAAGAATGGAATCTAAAATCAATAATATGTCATTAACATTAGAAATTAAAAGCATTAAATCTGGTCCAAAAGTTCTTAATTTAGCTAATATAAAGCCTCTACAATCTGCATATTTGCGTATTATGTAAAGAATCTAATGCCAATAATGCGCTTTTTATAGAATAGAGGAGTAGATTTATTATGAATAAATGTTGTAAGTACCTTTTTATTGGGTGGAGGTTCGGTTTGTGGCATACACTGAATTATACCTTCTGATCCATCAGCTTTAGTCCTACTCAACCAAGGACCCAGATGAGATTGCCCTATTTATTAGTCAATATAACTTGTCAGTAATTAAGATTCGACCAAATGAAACTTGTTAGTAATCATTATATTTGGGTTTAGTGAATCCAATTAACGCAAACACGTCTAAAAAATTTCAATGTAAACATAAGAATAAGAAATGTCATTTTGGATACCAAATAAGAAACTGTTAAATTAACAAAAACAAACCGTTAAACATAAATTGTTGAATAAATATACCTTACAGAAAGGTAAAGCGTATGGTTAATAAAAACTTAAAAATGATGATGAAATGTGTTTGGTGCATCATCATTAACTGCGGGCTTTGATTAATCTGTAAAAACACACAAAACAATTGATGATGTAATCTGCTATAACAATAATTAATTCAAAAACTTAAAATTATACATACCGTGAATCACTCTAACACCACTGAAGAATTAAAACTCACGATATTCACCCATGACTCAAATTAATATCGATCGAAACATAAACCTAAAAAAAATCAAACGATAACAATAATTCCTTTACAAAAGTGATAAACCGTAATATTATTTGTTCGAAATCAAATAAACATACCTGTTTTGAATCAGAGGCCGATAATCTGATCAAACAATTTTAAAGAGTAGTTTGTGTTTAAACTCTTCCATGATTTCCTGTAACATAAGCCTAAAATCAGCGACTGAAATTAAGATCAATTGCAACATAAAATTAACATAGCATCAAATGAAAACACTGATTCTTTAAAAAAAAGACAATAACATTATTTGATTATAATTGATAAGATATATTGACTGATCGAAATTTTGGGAGGATTAAGAAGATCGTATGAAATAAACTGTGGATTATCTAGCCTATGATTTGGTGAAACAGTTGAAAATCAAAAAATCAAAGCCAAAATTGTTGCTAATTTGAATTACGGTCAACCAAAGAGAGCTATTGATCTATTAGTGGACGTAAATATAGGTGGTGTTTAAAGCATCAGTATTTTGTTTTTTAATTATCAATCACAAAACCTGGCATGGTCTAGTGGGTGAAGCGCTGCTTCTTTAAACCCATGACCAGGGTTCGAATCTTGCAAGTGATAAATTTTTAAACAATTTTCAGAAAAAAATATAATGTGGACGAAAATGCCCTTTGACGTGGCGTTTAATGTTGTGCCATGTAGATGCCATGTCATAGTTATCATGCCTAGTCACATATGCCAAGTCATGTCCTTGCTGCTATATATAAGTAAAGATTCAATGTTGACCTATATTTCATCCATCAACTTATTCTTTTCATCGTTACTAATGTCATTTTATTATTAATAGGTTTTATTTTGACGATAAAGGTTGGGCCGGGTTTGACATTATAATTATAAACTCATTAAAAACTAACCAAAAACTGTCTTTAAACAAGTTGGCATACCCGCGCTCCGCTGCGAGACGATTAGCAAAGAAGCGCGGGGTTTGAGAAAACTTAAAGTTAACAAAATAAAATACAGACATTGACTTTGTTGTTGATATCACAATTGTATATTCTGCCCGATTCAGCATTCCAAAGTTGATATCTTTTTTGCGATAGCTCGGGTTATTTGAAGCTACGACTCTCTCTAATCCATGACTGTTAATCATCTGCCATGAAATAAAAATAATAAATGAGTAAAAAAGCAGCCAAAAAAGGATATGCTGTTTCAAATCAATATGTTGCATTTTGCCATTATGCATCATCCAAGTTTTTTTTGAACGGCGGTAGTTTTATTGAGACACTAGCAAGAAGCTAGAAAAAATTGCAAAGTAATACAATTAGGGTTTTTTAACCAAGAGATCCAATTGATCTTTGGCTTAAACCGACTACTCAATCATAAATATG
>BQNB010019872.1:0-46982 GCA_026074375.1 Tanacetum coccineum | reverse complement strand
TACTCCTCCAAGATGAGTATATATACTTATTACTAAACTATTCTATTTTCCCTACACTTAGTCAAACCTTGGTCAACTTTACCAAGATAGACTTTATTACATCAAAACTACTAATAAAACTATAAACTAAACTAAGACCAATTCATAATAATAATTAACACTTTTTATCGTTTCTAATACCCAGGATACGTCATATTGATACCTTTATTACGATGTATTCATTTAATGAATACGTCGTATAGACTGTGCTGAATATAAAGACCGGATAACGTCCAGATAGTCAATACGTCGTATCCATGGGGTTTGGATACGCCGTATAGACAGTCTGGGAAGACAGACTCGATAAGAAAATTGAAAATACATTCTGGGTTGTCTCCCGGCAAGGACTTTTGTTTACAGAAAAGTCTTTAAGTTGGACTTGCTCCAATTTAATCCCACCCTTATAAAACAATTTGGGGTCGAACGGGATGCCAAATGGCACATATAAATTCTTGAAAAGATTTATTAGAATCCCTTCGATAATATAATTACAAGTCATGATATTAAGATTTAATTCCACGATAAAAATTCTAGTTTTGAAAAATTTATTAGATGTATCATGACTTGTTTTCAAAAGCTTATTTGACCCTTGTGCATAGGCACCAACATCCGTATTTATTACATTACCCCCTGAAGACTGTTTTATATCAATTTTATTATCATCATTACCTTTATCCGATTTTAGATTATCGGGATAAACTATGTTGAAAGGGAATAGATCATAAAAGTACAAAACGCTTTGTTCCATTTCATCATATTCGGACAATGATGTTTCATCTTTCAAATCAAATTCATCGATATGTTGAGGGCATAAAGTTGGTTCAGTTGAGAAATCTGATTTAGACGTTAGAGCATCATTGTAAACAATGGCTGGAAATTCATTCTCAAATTCTTTAAAGAAGTCTAAATCATCAATACAACTGATCATAGGCTCGGGTGATGGAAACAAAGGCATATTGACTTTTTCATTATCATTTTCCAAATCCGTTTTCAAATCATCGGTAGAATTATTTTATTTGAAAACGAGTTTTTGTCAAAAACTACCGTGTAATCTTCATCATCGGAATCGTCAAACGAAATTCTAAAGTCAATTTCATCGTTAAGGGAACTTACCGTGGGTTCACAAGATAGTGTTTCATTTGATGTTAAACTATCATTGAAGACTATAGCTGAGAATTCGTTTTCAACGAATCTAAGGTTGTGAACGTCTTCATCGTACCAGATCCTACCATACTTAGCAGTTTCTCAGTTAAACACTTTCCCGCGTTTTCAAGCTTTTTCTTCCTCGAGCCTGATGTATTCTTCCATAGTAATATTCGGGTCGTCCATCATGTGATGAACTTACTAGGGCAGAAAACCGTCAAATACCTTATATGTCGTATTCAGTAAACTGAATACGCCATACTACATAAACACAATTAGTAAACACACAGGAATATGAACTAAATCTAAACTAAGCTAATATTAAGGGTTAGATCTAATCTAATGATAAAAACCAAAATATCAAATAAAAATCAAGATTAATTCTCACTCCCCGGCAACGGCGCCAAAAACTTGATGTGTCGTTGTGTAGTGTTAAATTATGATTCAAGTTTTAAATTTATATTTTGCCGACTTAACCAAAAACAACATTATTGGGAGTGTAACGGTCGAATGGGGAGTTTAGTTTCTGGTAAGTAGGGGTGTTGAACACACTTGAAGCGCAGTTAAATCTTTTAAATTGATTAATATTTGGTTTTCTAATCTAAGTTAGTCTAATTCTATGGATAAAACTATGCTTAAACTATGTTTAATCTCATAATCTATGGATTAGGGGTTTTCGGCCCCTAAGAGACTGGCACTGGATTTTGGTGACCTAAAACCAATTCGAGACACTTTAACCCACGCAAGCAAATTAACAGAAGATAAGGATCGCGGTCTAGAAAATATAAGAAAATGTATTAACCTTTATTAATCTAATCAGAATGTTGGTTTGTTTATTAGTGCAATGATTATATATCTCGAGCGTTCATATCCATTCTTTAAGACCTTTGGGTTTACTTATTCTAAGACATAGCCTGTAGAATTCTATCACAATTAAACGCTATCAGATAAAGCACCCTTCATTTTTAATTATTTTTTTTGATTTTTTTTTAATTCATCTTTAGGATGACAAATAATGTTTGGTGTAAAACATTGCTCATAGACGTCTTTTACCTACTTAATGCTTAACGGTAACTTTGTGTATGGTGGTAGTCACTATCTAAACTATACCAAATTGAATCAGAATGTTATTACTTTAGTACTAGCCACCACTACAACGGTACAACAGTTCAATCGAGGCAAGGCAAGAGTAATTACGATCTTTTGTTCCCACCATTATTGTCATACATATATCGGAGAGCTATCCCGAAATCTTAGCCTGATGCCCAAACTACACCAAAGTTACAGCGCATTAAATATGTAGGACTTGGACCCCAATTGAATGATGGTCGCCATATTAAGCTAGTTAAACAAGTATCATGTGATTAAAAACATAATCAATAATCTAATGAATATAAAGATAAATCGAGATACGCAAACCAAATTTTTAAAGATCTTAATAACCAATGGCTAATAAACCTCGAATGTATTAGCCTTTCAAACGTCTTTAATTAATACAAGAGTATGATTTAACTAAGGTAACAACGAGTTAACGAATAGATAGCAAAAACTAAACGATTACAAGTGTATAAGAAAGTACACGTTGTCTCCTATGGATATGAATTGTGTTTCTCGTACCTCTTTTGCTCTTTTCTCTTTATGAAATTCGAACTCTTTTATGGTTTAGGTATCGAGAATATTATTTAGCACACTTGAAACTCATTTTTTGATCTTTTCTATTTATAAGGTTCTGAGTCAGTTTTGATTACAGCGTATCCAAGGTCGATGGATAGGCGTTATTGGGGGTTTCTTGGAGTAGGGACCACGTTTGATATCTTCCAGTATTTTATTCCCATTTAGCATTGAATACCGAAAGTATTGCCTTTCACTTGTTTACGGCGTATTGGTCTTGTTTCCTTCGTGGTCTTTGGTGAGTGCAGGCAAAAGATACGCCGTATCTTCCTTGATGGATAGGCATATTGGTTCTTCAGAACAGTAATCTTCAAAATATCTTCGTTTAAGCTCCTGAATGGGTGCCTTTTAGTCCATCTTCACAAAATACTCTATAATTACTGCAATTAGTCAAAATAAATTAATTATGTAACTATTTATTGTAATAATTATAGAAACATAGGTTAATTACATGGTGAACACCCAAAAATGGGTTTGCAGCGAAATAAGGATTCCGGGGCGTGTTACTTCTACGTATTTCAACAGCACAAGATATATATAAGAACGACACAAGAAAGTCAGTTAATTGATATATTGGATTTAATTATAAGAAATCTACAAAAAGCATAAAGCTTTACTGGTTCCTTGTTTAATCATTACAAAAAAGACAACAATATTTCCCAAAACTATGCATGCACATAAATCTTTTAAGTGTGCATCCAAAATGTAATCAAATGCTCTGGCACTCTGCCTATTGACCTCTTGAAAACATTGCTGAAAATGTCAACAAATGTTGGTTGAATTCGTAGGTTTATGTATTTAATTTATGCTGGACCGCAGACTTTCACGTGATGTTTCAAACCTTATGCAAACAATTCACAAAACCAGATTACTGTTGCACTAAGCTCAATGACACTGAAGCTCAACCTATATTGTTTTTAGCAGTTATTTTGCCCCCGTACAGATGTTGTAACCGCACAATCCAAGTTCCGACATGGACATCGTTCGTTCCCGGTGATAGCTATCACCCAAACGAGGGAGGTTAATCCCAATTAGATCTTTTTATAATATTAGCGCTCACATAATGCAATTAACAAATACATCTAGCAATTGACAGGTTCTTGATTAATGGGCTCAGGAGGGTTATCGCTTCTTAGGCAAAAATACAATATATTTTAAAACACTTGCGTCCAATTTATAAAACAAAGCATGTTTTCACCAAATAATAGTAACAGTAAAACTATAAAAAAGTGGGGATATGAACTCACCTTAAGTACAAGATAGTCCAAATAATCACAGATAAAAACGTCCTACAAGCGATTAGATGCTAATACCTATTTACAATTAAGGTTGAATCAGTATTCAAGTATGTTGTTAACAAACAACTGTGTATAATCCTATATAGTTATCATGTACTATAGTTCGGTGCTTATCAAAATTGAAGTTTGTCTTGAAAATGAGTTACGAGAAGTTAGGAAATTTTAAATCGTAAACCAAAAACTCGGTCAATACTGTCATCGAAGAAAGGCTCATAAGGAAAATTCTAGTAATATAGCACTTTGATAACATAATAACATACTATTTATTATATTATATATATATATATTATATATATATATACTTTATATATATATATCTATATTATACTATTTATATTTATCATATATATATATATATATATATAGCTATTCACCATTCTATTTGTTTAAGTGATGAAATCGTATTTATCATGTAACAATGTTAATGTTACGCCGTTAGTAAAAAATGACATAACTTTGTCGTTTTAAGGCTGTTTTTGGCTGCTTTTTTTTTTTTTTTTCTTACGGCCATGCTTTCGTTTTCAGCCGAGTGATCATAACCACATTTTTAGATTTTTGAGATTCTGTGGATGAATTAGTGTTTTTACTGTTCACATCAGCTATAAAATTATTTTTTATATTTTAATTAAGTAAACCCGTTTAGTTTTTGTGTATCTTATTCGTTTATAGCTCCGTTTTTATCGATTCTTTTCGAAGACGTTCTCGTAATAATTGAAAGTTTTATTCATATTATGGATGTTTATAAAGTATAAGTTTTTGTGGTGGATAGTATTTTTATAAAAATTGTTTTATAAAAGTATTACTATCGTAAACTGGATAGTTAGTGGTTCTTCTTTGTTATAATCGGTTTTCGAGTTCTTTTGTCCCCTGATCCTTGGTGTCATGTAGTATTTATAAAATCATAAAACATATATGTTAATTTTGAAAACTTTAAACAGCCCCTAGATAATTTATTTCCAAATATGTGTTTAAAACTTGATTTTAGGGACTTTTAGAAACCCTAATTATGTTCTCTTTTTATGTTTACTCTTAGTCATGTTAAAACAACTTTATACATTCTTTTAAATCATTTTCAGCATCCATTATGGCATGTAATAAGTTCACAAAAACAATAAATAGATCATAAGTAAATATTCATTTTACATATTCAAAAAGTCCTTAGTGGTGATTAGCCATATATAAATATATTACCACATGAAATAATGATAATTAAAAGTTAAGAAGGAATTAGGATGACCTTAGGGGATGGTGTATGAGATGGGAGAAATAAGTGCTAACCGTTGTATAGACTCAAAACCACGCTTACAAGTTATTAACCCTTGATTTGGTTGAAACTATCTCCTTTTCTGCTCTTAATCCTTGCAAATGATGAACAATGCTTGAAAACACTTTTGTATGCCTTAGGATTGATGTTTAAAGGGTTTTATGGATTGTATAAAAATTTTGTATGGTTTGTTTAAGAGTGCGTATTGAGCGTGGGCTTTAGAGCTTAGAAAGAGAATAGAAAATGAATTTTTGTAAGTAAAGAGTTTAATGTAAAGTTTACGTATGCATGCATGTGTATTTAACAGGAATAGAATGAAGATATTTGTACGCCAAATGTAAGTATGGCAAGGTAGGCCAAGCTTATGGAAGAAGAAGCTAGGGCTTATTTTGTTAAGTTTTGTAGTCATGTTGAGACATGTTCAGTTGCATGCTAGATCTTATAGGAGATATTTATGAAGGTTCCTTGGTCTATCTGATCTTCCTAGTCATACATACACGAAAATTTATGTTATGTATAAGTTAGATAGCATTTGGACCCATTTATATAATGTATTCTTGCATTATTTGGAGTTTAATGATAGTTTAGACTTGGAAAAATGTTATAACTAGTACTTTATAAGTTATGATTTGATTCACTTATAATTAATATGGTATGAAGTGATAAAATACTGAAGTTTTAATAAACTGAAGTATTGGTGTGTTTGATGAAGAGTAGATTAGTTAACGTGCTTCCGGGAAGGCTTAAACGTACTTTAGCAGCGAAACGTAACACTTTACGTAACCAATAAAAATAAAATGTGCAATGAATATAATTATCCTCTAAATAATCATATAACACTTGCTTGATGTAAACATTTAATTGTTTAATTCCCGTTTACATTGTATGATCATTTTCAGTTTACGCGATTTAGCTTAACGATTATGATTTAAAAGCAAACGCGTAAAACCCTAAAAATAATTAGTGGATTAAATAATGTCATACAATGACCTAAAACACGAGGTGTTATACATGGGATAAATGATGATATAAAATAGACGTTATTTGATGTCATCACGGCTCGTGGTGAAATTTTCATCCAGCCTTGCGGTTGGCCACAAATTTCAGCACACACTTTTTATTTTTTCTTCGTTAAAGCTTCCCGGTTGCGTGGAATTCGACCGTGAGTCTTTATACTTGAACATAACTTCATTTAAGTTTTATCTTGGGCCTTGGAAGCTTGAGTGATCCGTGGCGATCTTAAAAGCCATATCACAAAAGATTTTAAAAGATTTTAAATGATTTTAAAAGCCATGCATTTATTATGCATAAGAAAAAGTCACTCATTATCCCATACTTTTAGGATATCCACGTAACAAGATAAACATTACCTTGCATTTTGACTTCTTATATATAGGATCAGAATGAAAGAGAGAAGATAGCCTCATTAGAAACAAATTCAGTGTAACCAAAGAGTCAATGTGTTTGTAATCTTTGAGAGAGTTTCTAATAAAAAGAAAACTTCCCAAAACATATTCTCTCCATCTTTATTTACTTGTATCTACTTGTTTAATACTAGTTTTCTCATCCGTCTACCTTTTCGTTCATTTATATTCGTGTTTGGAATCGTAAACGAATCAAGTGGTATCAAGAGCATTATTCCTACCTGTATATGGAGAATACAAAGTCCAAATACAAAGCTTCCGCTGAACCTCTCACCAAGTTGAAAATTCATCAAAAAAACAAACCACAACCTTGAAGGAAGTACACAACCAGACCTAAATGAACTTTCTACTAAGGTAGATCATTTGGCAAGTCAACTCGAGTTTATACTTGAATGGATTCAATCACAACCAAAACCCAAAACTCGAGAAACACCATTAAAGGAGAAGTTTGAAGACAGAGCAAGTCTCAAGTGTCACACCAAAGAATATCCAGATAATGAGACTCACGTGATTCTGCCTCGTGGTTCTCACAAACCATTTAAGGTTGAAGCTCGAATCGATATTCCATCATATGATGGAACCGTTGATGCCAAAAAGTTAGACTCGTGGATCGACCAACTGGAAACTTACTTCAATCTCTATGGTTTATCTAAAATAGAAAAGGTTTCTTTTGCAAGGCTTAAACTAACAAGCCATGCATTGGCTTGGTAGAATTGTTTCTTGAAAATGACGCAAGAGGAGGAAGTCACATGGAATGATTTCAAACGAAATTTACTCCAAGACTTTTTTCCTATGGGATATTCATAAGACCGATGGTAACGGTGGCATAATCTTCGGCAACAACGCGGGAAATCCATTCAAGAGTACACTACTAAATTTTGAAGTCTTGCAGTAATGTTAGGAATTTCAATAACTTATGAAGATGTCTTCACTAAGTATGTTGCGGGTCTACAATGGCAAATTCAAAACGAGTTACGAATGTATTCGTTCGAAGATATTTCTAGTGCAAGTCGTATTGCAATGGCCATCGAAGTGAAAAATAAAAATGGTGGACTAAAGATTGAACAAGATGTGAAAGAGCATATGGTGGAGAAAGATAACAAGAAGAAAGTTACTGTAACTACTAACAATCTTAATAATTTCTATGAAAAATGTCAAATTTCAGGCCATGTTGAAGAAAAGTGTTGGAAAGCACATCCCGAATTGTTTCCAAAAAATGGGTAAAGAATGATTGAGGAAGGCGCACCGTTTTAACAACCATTTCTAATGATATGGTCGAGCTTGGACAAGTTGAAGAGGTAGATAAAATCTTGACACTAATGATGAAGCCTACGGCGAAGGTCATGAAAGAAAAACAAGAATTATTCACATTAAAGATTCAAGTGAAACAAGAAGTGATCGAGGCTATTGTTGACACAGGAAGTGAGAAGAATTTGATATCTTCTAGCCTTGTTGAATGGTTGGGTCTCAAGATAACACCACACCCTCGACCATATTCCTTGGGGTGGATCAAGAAATACTTTGATACACAAGTGAACCGATAATGTAAGTTTTGTTTTGCCATTACAAATCAATTTATCAATGAAGTCACGTGTGAGGTGGTTCCTCTCGATGTTTGTCAAGTTATTTTTGGCAGCCCATATCTTTAGGAATGAGACACGGTTTATTATCGACGAGCTCAAAAGTATGAACTTGAGAAAGACGGTAAAAAGTATATTGTTAACAAAAGCAATATCGCAAAGGATGATGACTTAGTTAAGGCTTTTCAAGCAAGAAGGATGGTGAGTGCAACTATCCAATGTTCGACTAGTCGGCGCTAGTCTTCTTCATCGGAGAAGGGGAGGCGTGATCCATAGCGATCTTAAAAGCCATATCATAAAAGATTTTAAAAGATTTTAAAATCCATGCATTTATTATGCATGAGAAAAAGTTAATCGTTATCCTATACTTTTAGGATATCCACGTAACAAGACAAAACATTGACTTGCATTTTGACTTCTTATATATAGGATCAAAATGAAAGAGAGAAGATAGCCTCATTAGAAACAAATTCATTATAACCAAAGAGTCAATGTATTTATAATCTTTGAGAGAGTTTCTAATAAAAAGAAAACTTCCCAAAACATATTCTTTCCATCTTATTTACTTGTGTCTCCTTGTTTGATACTAGTTTTCTCATCCGTCTACCTTTTTGTTCATTCATATTCGTGTTTGGAATCATAACCAGATCATTGAGTGATTGGTTCTTTTGCTCTTGAAAAGCTTCCCAAACTTGATCTTTATGAGGGATTCTTCGTACTTGTATAAAACTTGATAAATTCCTCGTTTCTTCATCTTTTTCTTGCTTTTCCTGTACATGGATACAAATATACTTGCAAACACACTTTGATACAATTAAGTAACAAAATCATAGATAAATAGCCAAATAACTTATACAAAAGTATGGATAACGCTCCTAAAAACATACTCAATTTGAGCATTATCATGTACTAATGTGATTAGGGTTTAGTGAGTTAAGATAATGCTGATGAGTCCCCCCTATGAGGATTTCTGCGATTTGTCTACCTACGATAGGGCAAATGCTACTCTAGGGACCTAAGATGCGTGATAGTTCCAGGGTGTCTTTGTGAACTAGGTCAATAGGTATGCTAGCCTGGATGTCAGGGCTATGGTATAGTGCTCTAGGGCTAATATGTAAATGGAATGCGATAAAAAAGTAGATAGGTAGGTTTGCGTTTACCTAAAAACTAGCAAAACTTTTTGTTTCTAGTTGTTCTAAGCGAGCCGAGTTAGTCGGCGTGGCCTGAATGAAGCTTTTCTTGCTTCTATTTTTAACCTGGGGCCTTAGCCCTTTGTTTAACCCAAACCCGTGGACGTGCTTTTCTAAGACCATATCGTGGGACCCCCTAAGTTTTCCAACTTTATAATTTGATTTCTTGAGGAGGCTGTACTTGAAAAGTAGGCATGTAAGCTTGGTGCTTGTCATAGAAGGGTGCTATATGCAAGTTGACGTGGTCATGTGTTTCATGCATCTCCCACAAATAGGTTTTTTGTTAGGCTTCTTTCTAAATGATGACTCTCATTTTTCAAAGATTGTTTGTTTTCCTTACGACGAGTGAGGTTTTCTACTTGGAAAGGTCCAGAGTGGTTTTTTGTTGGTTCCAAAATTTGAGGGGGTTTGTCACCGATCATTTTTTGTTAAGAAACTCAGTGAAAGAAGAAAAGAAAGTGGTGTTCTAAGGCTTTTATTTTGCTACGAAAAGTGTCAAAAAGCTTAAAATTTGTGATTGTTTTTATCATGTCATTAACGGATGGCGCCATGTTTATGTATGATATGTAAAACATGTTTAAGAAAGGATTTTGGATGGTTGTGTTGCTTGGTTCCCATGTTGAACGGTAAGGACCCGATTGTATGATAAGAATCATGAAGCTCAGGTAACACTTGAACAAACTATCTTTGTAAATGTGTGGGAGTTACAATGTGTGTGACAACTTACATTTTTCCAGGTTAACATTGACCTATTAACTTGAACATTTTACTTTGAACACGTACATATTTGATTTTACGTATAACCGTTAGGTTATCCCACGTATAACAAAAATCGTCTTTGAACACATTCCGTCTCTAAACTAAGTTTAGTCTACGTTTAACCAATACATTATCATTCTCATGAGCATGATTTACAAATCATTTGTATACGATTTTAAAATTTTTATGTAAGTCTTTCATACTTGCATTATATTACAGGCATGCATAACATACCAAATACCCCCACCACCTTTGAGGTATTATATCAACAAGTATTTTACACTTCAAAAACACTTTTCCCTCTCCCTCTTTTACCTCTAAAACCTGCCACCCATTAGGGGTTTACCAACAATTAATTTATGACTTGAAAAACTCCATTACCCTTCTCATAATAATCATAATTCTCTGGTAACTTTGGCTAGATTTTCCCTCACGCTTTCCCTCTCACATTGGATGGCACAATGCACAATACCACAATCCAAAATTATTGGTCTATTTGGCTTGACAGAACACTTTCACTCCTAAAATACAATTTGACCTTACCACAAGTGTTTCTATAAAAACTAAGAACATGTGACTAGCTCATTACCTTCACTTTTAAACACACAATACCATCTCCTCTTCTGTCTTATATTTGGCAGAAAACACCAAGGGATAGCAAGATTTGGTTTAAATGTTATACAAGAACTAAAGTTTGATAATTAAAAATTAGGGTTTTCTAGTGTTGTTGGGTTGTTCTTATGCACATCTTGACCTCCTAATCACCACCAATCCTTATAAGCATCTCATATAACGTATTTTACATATATTATACTCATTAAGTATCGTTTCATATCACCTTTATAGATTTGTTGTGTTTAAATTTGTTCTAAACTTAGTGTAACAAAACCCTAAATCTGTCTAGAAAAATAGGTCTGCTTGTGAGCTTGTTTTGACCACGTTAAAGAACCCTTTTGGAAATTTCTTTTCACCATAGTATACTATGATGTTTTAGGAAGGTTTCTGTACAGTTTTATAAATTATGGAATTGTTTAGCATTTTCAAACAATTTTTACAAAAAGGGTTGTCAAGCAGCTCAAGTTGCTGACTTCGAATCTTACAAAAGCTTTTTGAATGCTTTAAACTTTGAATCTGGAAGATAAGCCATACAATTTAGAAAGGTAAGACAAAGACCCGCGATACCATTGGGAAATGGTACCGAGCAGTATTCGTCGAGGATACCGGGCTACAGTAAAAGACTCAAGATAAATAAAAAATTTTCATTTAATAAAAATAATCTTTCTTGGGCGAAATAGTTTAAAGAAATTTGTCAAAACATTTTTTTCCAAGAGCATGGATTAAAATCCTCTTAATTACACTTTAAAATAAGGATACATCTTCTTTGGGTCAAAAATATTTTAGGCTTGGATCAAAAAACCAATAATTCATAATCTCTTCTTAGAGTGGGCTTATTAATGCACGAGCATCATAAATCTATGAGGATGTTATCATTTACAAATCGGACAAAAATGCAAAAAGGTATGGTTTTTAAATCTTATATGATCAATATCTATGCTTGTTAAGTATATGTTATTTGATTGACTTGTGGGGATTGTGTTGATGTTGGGTTTACTCTTAATTATTTTGTTAGGATTTATATTACCTTAGAAAATAATTTTTGATTAGCACACCTCACTCACTTCATCCATAAATCATTTCCGTCTAGCTTTATCCGTCCGAGCGTAAACTGTTGGGTACTAAATTCCATTATTCAAAATTTAAACCCCTCTTCATGAAATCTCATAAAATCAAATGGCCCCTATATTTTTTTATTATAATCTCATCTCCTTCACTACCACTCTCATTTATTTCAAAAATCAAACTATACCTTTTTCCCTCATACTCAATTCTACTGATCTCCTTCATCCATGGAAATTCTCCTTGAAGTTTTAAGCCCTGTTATGATCTTCATCATCATCTCACTCTTAATGCTCATCTACCCGATGATCAAGTTTTCACATAGAGACTTGTTTTTTGTTCTAGCATTTTACATTACCATTGTATTTCCTATCCTTTGTATTGCGTTAAGCATTGAAATGAAATACATGTAATGCTTTTCTCCTTTTATCTTTATTATCTTGTATTCCTCGGTTTATCTTGTATATAGAATTTTATGGTCACCGCCATCCGTTAAAACTCCCTAAAATAAACAGGTAGCGAGCTAACTAAACATCCTAATCTTGTTTAAATATTGATGGGCCAAATCTCATAAGTAGTAAAACTTATACACTTATATAATAAAACCAAAAAAAATTAAAATACATTTATATTTTTTACTTTTCGTCCTTAGCCGGTTCCATCAGATATAAAAGCTGGTTCCCTTCACTTGAAGGAACCGGGGGAACTGTGTATCTGACTGAACAAATATATCAGTCTTCTTTTTATCCCTGCACTATTCAATATATGTCTTCCTCCTTTCCAACCGCCATTGACGAACCAATCTCTCAAAAACCATTTTCTTGGCAAAATCGTCATCTAATTTGTGCTTTTAATCACATTGTAAGTATCCCTCTTGGTTCATATCTTTGATTTAATCCTAGATTAGTTTCTTTATCATAATTAGGTTTTGTCAAAGTTAAAACACTCATCATCGACAAATTTAACGTAATTATCTATCTAATACTTCATTAGTTAGGAATTGCATCTTATTTCTCGTTAGAAAATCGTTTCATGCATATAAACTCGATGATGAATAATTTTTTGAAAAAACAAAAAAAGGGTAGGGGAATAAGTGGTATGTCTAGACATTGTTAATACCCGTAAAAACAAGTTTTAATCTCAGAAACTTAATTTCAAATAAAACGTGTTCAAACATATTGTTTGATCTCAATCAAAACTCATCGTCTACTTGATTTTTTTATATAACGAGTTTATTCGACATATACGATAAGTATAAAAACACTAAGATAGACATAAAAACTGGAGTCTTTCGTTTGATTTGTTTTGTTGGAACACTTTTTGCTTACGTTTAAAATGCGGAAATCCATTCATGTCGACCACCAAGACACCGCCCACTACATCCCTAAATATTACCAAAACCCGAGCCTCATCGACAATGAAAAAGCCATTTATAATAATCTTGAACGACGGTTCTTTCATGAAGGACGTGTCGTTGACCCCTCTTTTCTAGATGACCAACCCAATCTTCGCCAAATCTTCTCGGCAATCAAATTTGATTGTCTTTTAGATATCAATGAACAAATGTTCCCCGTGTTTGTCCTCTAGTTCTACAAAAGCGTCTGAATCATTCAAAATTTAGATCAAACAATTTCCATCGCCTTTGTCATCAACAATTTTGAGATTTGTCTCCGTCTTAATGAATTTACTCGAATTCTTCGCGTCCCATGTGAAGGTGTATGCATGTTCTCCTCTGAATGGTTTATTATATCCCTTCCAAATTGCATAGATCCTAATCCCATCTATTTGGCCCTCGTCAAAAGTCCTCAAGTGGTGCGTGATGCCATTTTCTATGAAAGGCCTCCTACCAAAGTCCGTAAAGTCAAAGGTATGGACATTGTTCTCGATCCTTATCAAATGGTGCTCTCTGAAATGAAGCTTGACTTCAAAAAGTAGGAAACCATTCTTAGCGAAAATGCCATTAGCCTTTCGGGGATTAAGGATCATCTGAATGTTTGTCTTGTTTACATGCTTTATTGTCTTGCCAACTAAAAATGCTTCAATCTTGCTTACTACATGGCCAAGAGAATGGAAAGTGTGATCAAAAACGACTTCATAGTGATTCCCTATGGAATGCTTCTCACTCGCCTCTATAGGCATGTTCTCACCACCTAACCGATTGATATCTTTGACATTCATTTCCTAGCGGATCATGTGATAGTTCCTCTCACCGAGGGACATGCTCATAGGTTCATGGTCGATGGAAAAAGACCTTACCCTCAAACATCTTCGGGTTCCTCATCTTCTCCATCTCCATCTCCAACTCAAGGTAAAGTTGATCCGGTTGACAATTACACCTTTGAACCCGTTGTATACATGAACCAAATTAGGAAGAAGATGAAGTAAAAGGGTGCTAAACCGGTGATGTATTTTCTATTGAAGTGTTTGGTAAAACTATTTGAGATGTTTTAGTGGATAAATATTTGATACTTTTCTTATGTCTTTGAATTCTTGAATGATTGGTGAACAAAATTGTCTATGGCTATGGTTGGAAATTAAGCTATTTGTACCTCATGATTAATCTCTCTATCTATAATTAGGAGCGTTTAGATTAGTTGGATCTAAGCATTAGATCTTCTCTATAAGCCTCTTTGCATAATATAGGAAAACCTTTTGATCACCCCCTCAGATAAAAAATGGTACTATAAATCATTTTCCGCGTTCCTATAATTTTAGAAAATTAGGGCCCCTTGTTTGCAGATGCCGGTTCCATCTGCAACAAAGGCCGATTCCTTTGTGGAAATGGAACCGCCCATGTCGGTTCTACAAAGGGCATATTGGCATTTTAAGCAGTTAACTTTTAAATCCATCTTCATAAATAGGGTATTTATATCTGTGTTAAAGATATCCAATGGTTAGTCTTGACTTCTTTCACCAAAAAGCACTTCTAATGATTGTTTTTAGAGAAAAAGTAGTGGTTTAAGCATTTATTGTTTTGCATGGGATTAGCCTATAAGTTAAAGTCTTGCTTAATCTTTCAATCACCATCCCCACAACATTAAGAAGCCTAAGAAAATTGGCCTTAAAACCTCCTTTAATCTTTTCTAAAAATGACTTCATGTGCTTCCTCATCCACCAAAAATCCACCAAAAAAATAGCAAGAACTAATATCATTGATATTTCCTCAAATAAGTCTTCTCCTCTTCAAGAAAACAACCTCATTACCACAACAATCACCACTACTCTTGCTCTATCCCTTACTCTACCAAATGATAGCTAAATGACCCCTTTACAACCTATCAAAGCTTCACCTCTAGCTCCTAGAACTCTCTTGTTTTCTACTCCACCAAGCTCACCTCACCCATACTTAAACTTCTTAGATGATTTACCACCAAGAAGCACAAATCCACCACCTCCACCACTTGATCAAGCCTACTACCATACACTCCCTCACACTACTCTCATGAAATTTAAGCCATCCATCCCGCCTACTAATCTTTCAAGGAGAAGTAACCAATTATTTGCTCAACCAAAACCTTTTATGTCTCAAGAACAAATCTTAGAAGACATGGGACAACTCAAAGACTTGTCCTAAAACATTGAAATTGCTCTCCATAATGCACAAAGTGTATAAAATAACCTCTTGCCTCCAATCGCCACTACCTATTTTCAAATGCCACCTCTACCATCATCACTTCATCTCACCACCACCTCAACAACCGCTATCCCACCATTTCGAACAATCTTACCACCATCACAAACCTTTATCCCTCTTGATCAATCTTTATGGATTTATGGCTCTTCATCCTTCCCTAAAACTCAAGAACACATTTGTCTCCATTGCCAAAGAACTCAAACTCTCATTCATGAAGTTCGAGATGAAATGCGCTTCATGCTAAACCACATTCTTGTACACCTCAACCGACTCTCCAACCAAAATCCATGAAATGGTGATTCAAGCTTCAAGGACCTTAGACTCTTATTAGAATAGTTAGTGAGATAGAACTAGGCCATGACTTTAGTTTTCTATGTTTATTAAGAACATATTGTTTTTACCTCATGGTTTTTAAGTTCTATAAATTACTATCAAGCTTAGTTATGACTATGTGTATTCTCTCTTGATTGATCTATGCTCTTAACACAATCATATTTGATTAGTTTTCTGTTTTGTGATTAAATGATTGATCATATTTTTTGAATACTTGTTTCTCGTCATTTTTAGAAGTACTATTCATAGGTTTAGGTAGGCTGGTTCCTTCATGCAAAGGAACCAAAGGAACCGGCTACACAAGATTCAGTTCACTCTTTTCTTTTATTTCTCATGAATTTTTAGGAATATCCGCGAACTATCTAGGCAGGTTGATCTCGATCTAGAGGATGATTATGATTTGTATTGAGGACTCATATGCTAGGCAATTTTTTTTGTAGCATTCAAAATCCATTTGATTCCTTGACAACCTCATTTAGGGGGAGTTTTTGTTAAGGGGGAGCATAGCATTTGATTCGTTTCGAATCATCATTTGACCTGACTCTCGTCGGTTCCTCTCCTACTTATCTTTTATTATCATTTGCATTTTTCGGTTAGGTTTTCTTTGACGCTCTTTTTGTTTCGACAAAAAGGGGGAGAAGGAAATAAAAAGTCCAATTTAAAACTTATAAATATTATAATTTACTTCCAATAAGTTTATGTTTTGTCATTAACAAAAAGAGGGAGATTGTTAATACAAATAAGCCGTAAAAACGTCTATTATACTTTACGATCTTTTCGTGTTTTGTCGATGACAATCAGAAAATTATCGGAAGAAGAAAAATCAAGTGGTATTTCTTTTTAAAACCAATGTTTTTCTAACGACTGTTATATTCTTCATTTATCTATCTCCCATCATACTCTATCATTCGCTTGTATACGTCTTCCTTATTTCTCCATTTCTTAAAATACATTTTTTCATATTAAAATATGTATAATATATTTTTGTACAAATTTGGTTACTTTGTTTAAAATATATGCTTACCTTGGTTTTTCAAATAAAGTAAAAACTTAGTATATACAAGTGTTTTTATAGTTAAACCATTTATCACTTCAAAACCCTCATTATTCATATAATGAATGAATTATATTAGAATTTCTTTGTTTTGAAAGTCATGTATTTATTTGCATCATAGGTGACATCATCATACAAGATCACACAAAATATTTTAAGATTTGATAATCTAAAATTCAGATTTTGTGTAGACAGCCGGTTCCATGGTTTTTCATTTGCTGGTTCCTTTTTGTAAAAGGCATCGCCGGAACCAATGCAAAGTAAGAGCCGGTTCCATTTGGTTGTACTGGCCGATTCCCTTCTGTAAAAGGAACCAGCGGAACCGGGCTATAGTACCAGTATTACCTATAAATATCAAACCATTTCTCTTGTTTTAGCATCCATTCACTCATACATTTCATCTTGCATTTATCTAACCTCTGATCTCAGATCATGTTTCATATCATATTAGAGTTTTGGTGATTTTCTTAATAGGAGAATTGTATCGAGTTTGTATACAAGGTTCACTTATCGCAAGCATCTCCCATTACATGAAGATCTAGCTATTGATCTCGCATCATCATTTCATATATCATACTCACTCAAATAAACTCTTGTAATATGTCAAGGGTGTTTAGCAAAATACTAGTAGGTTAGAAAATGGTATTTCGATTGTATATTGTGAGGTTGGTTCTAACTATGTTAGAACTTTGTATTTAGCTTATAAAGGGTAAGTATTGTAGGGTTGGCCCTTCCACATTAGGAATCGGTATTTTGCTTAGTACCGAATAAAGGGTAAGCTATATAGGATTGGTTCTTCCGTGACAGGACCCGGTAATTAGCTTAGTACCGAATAAAGGGTAAGCAACGTTGTGAGGCTTCTCCGTCGATTGAAGGAGTTTGGTGTCTAGTGATTACGAACCCTTGAGTAGGACTCTAGGAGTGGAGTAGGGTAAGGAAGGTGTCCTTGTAGCCGAACCACTATAAACAACCATGTCTTATATCCTTTACGTTTATTGCTTGCTTATTTACTTATGTTTGTTGAGATGTTATTTGATTATTTCTAGCTACGTCTAAAATATAAATAATTGACAAAGATTTTTACCCCCCCCCGTTCTAGATTTCCACAATTGGTATGAAAAGCATATTACCAAAGATTATTTAAAATATATTGTATTTAAAATCTTTAAAATCCGATCAAATGTATTTTGAAAACTACAAAGAATCGTTTCTTTTAAAATATAAACTTATTCTTTTAGATCTATTTGCTATATGTCTTCTAATCCTTAAAGAAGCTTGGTGGATCATCAAAATGATCATGGATCCTTGAAGGCATATTCTCGGAGTTCTATTACCTTAAGAAATTATATCTCGAAACGGAGTGTTTAATATGGGCGGTGGGTGCTTAGGACACATATAAGTTTATTTTAGTAATAACCTCAAAAAGAGTTCATTTTGGTAAATGGAGTATTGAACATGTTCATTTTGAAAATTTATTTTTAATTATTACATGTGTTGATGTGTCTTGTTCTCCTATTAAAGTATAGTATTTTTTTTTAAGTTTTTGATCGTGGAGGAACAACAATATTATGTCTTTTCAATGTGTTGCAAGATGTTTTGAAATCTCTTGATCTAAATATTAAATATGTTAGAGGACAAGGATATGGTAATGGATCTAATATGAAAGGAGAACTTCATGGTTTTTAAAAAATACTACTTGACATAAACCTAAGAGCTTTTAATATGCCATGTGGGTGTGATTATCTTAACCTAGTATTATATAATATGGAAAGTTCTTGTCATAAAGAAAAAAACGTTTTTTAGAACATGTCAAACTATATATACTCTTTTCACTAGTTCTACTAAAAGGTGGAGTTTATTACTTGAATATATTGATGAATTGACGTTAAAATCGTTGTGTGCCACTAGGTGGGAAAGTCATATAGAGAATGTTAAAGCTATGGAAACACAAGTTTCCCAAATAGAAAAAGCTTGAGTTAAATTATCTAATGTAAGTGATGATGGACTAGTGTGTAAAAATGTTAAATCAATGATAAATGGTGAATTGTCAAGTTTGAATTTGTTCTAAGTTTGGTTATTTTGTATGATGTTACATATAAAATTAATATAGTTAGTAAGAAGTTACAATCAATGATATGCTTCTTAATATTGCATAAAAAAATTTAAAGAGGTTGGTTAGCTATTTTTAAAATTATAAAGAAACCAAGTTAGGTTAGACAATGCTATTAGTGAAGCCAAACAAATTGCAAAACCATTAATGTTGAACCAGAGTTTACTATAAAACATGCTACTTGTAAGAAAAAACAATTTTAAGAGATTCTGGATACTAAAAAAGAACATCAATATGCTAAAGAACAATTTAGAACTAATTACTTTCTTGTTTTAGTTGATCTGGTTCCAATATAGTTAAATAGTAGTAGATTTGAACAAATGAAATATTTTGAATCATTTTTTAGTTTCATGTCTGATGCATCAAAGTTAGCTTAGTTGGATGATGTCAACTTGAAAGAATGTTGTTTGAATCTTGAATCTACATTGACAAATGGTGAAGATTGTGATATCGATGGAAATGACTTGTTTATGGAGTTACAAATTTTGCAAATGATGTTGCCTAATGGAGAATTTGGTGGAGAAAGTCCGCAATCATTTATTGAAATCATGGAGTTTTACAAAGAATATGGACATGTTTCCAAATGTTTGACTTACATATAAGATTTTATTAACCATACTAGTCACGGTAGTAACCGCGGGAAGAAGTCTCTCAAAATTAAAGATACCAAAGTCTTATTTAAGGAGTACGATGAGTCATGAGAGACTGAACGGGTTGGCAATATTTGGTAGAAAGTATTTACTTTTTTAGAAAATGTCAATTACGATAAGATAATTGATGAATTTGCTTCGAGAAATACACGACGACATCGTGTTAGGTGATCTATGTTGAGCCTGTAATTCAAAGTTTATTTCCTTGTATTGTAACTAGGGATGAGCACGGTATCATTTTTGTATCGTACCGACACTGTTTACAAAGTACCGCATTTTTTCCCAACCAAACTATGTAGTCCCGATCCCTGAACCGAGGGGAATATCGATACTAGGTAAACCGGTACTAAACCAAAACGAGTATCGTTTAGTGTAAAATATAATCTCAGTTTTGACTCTTTTAGTCTATGAATTCGCTTTAGAGTTCAATCTTTATCAGTGGAAGAAAATGTACTAGCCCTTTTTTTAGGTTAATCACTTATGAATAGCAGAAGCTAAATATACATGGAGTTTCTCAACTTGAATTCAAACTATTAACGTTCTATGAAAGAAAATGGATAGGACTTTGAATCCTCGAAAGAAACTCTGAAGACATGTATGACACTTGTCATTAAGAGTCGTCGATCACATATTATAGGAAATTTGGAATCTGTGTTGGGCTTCAGTCCCTGATATATTGCTTGTTTCGTGTCAAGTGTTTAAAGGTCAGCATCCACATATTGGCTGAGGCTATTGCGATGTGGTGTAATATTCACCTATAAATAGGTTTAACAAATGTGCAGCAAGGACACAATATAGAATGATAGCATCTCGGATCTCTTACTTGTTGTTATGGAAAACGCCTAAGCCTATGTTTAAACTTGTTGTCGTTGTCCCACAATTACATTTTCGTATGTATACACGTGCATTTATCTTGACGCTCAGTATACAAAATTATCATTAGTTAATATTTCCAATGTTAATTATGCATGGAACGGGATGTACGAGATTTTGGATCACAAGTTTAGCAAATAAACATTTAGCCTCTTTGTATTCTGGTACCAAACTTGGGAATTCCCGTCTGGGTACTGATGTGTGCTTAAACACACATCGTTTTAGTCTCGGAAAACACTCCAAAATGGACCGATAACCATAAAATATGTTAAATTATCTTGCAAATATGTTTGGTAAGTGTTATTATGTCTTGCAGGTACAAAGGATTGAAAACAAAGCAAAAAACAGTGATTTTTGGATGAGTTTTGACAACGTTTTCACGTTTTTCGAGATTCAAACGAAGTCGTAAAAATTCCTCGAATACTCCATTGGAAAGAGCACGAAATTACAAGTCTTATGGAAAACGCCTAAGCCTATGTTTAAACTTGTTGTCGTTGTCCCACAATTACATTTTCGTATGTATACACGTGCATTTATCTTGACGCTCAATATATATATTTATATATATATATATATATATATATATATATATATATATATATATATATATATATATACAAGACCTCTGCTCAGCGTAGATGGTCTTGTGGTGCTTGTTGAGTTCTTGACCGAGAGGTCTCGAGTTTGACTCATGCTTCGCCCTAACTAAGATATTATTCTCAGCAGTCACGTGGCGACCCGACCCGAATCCAGACCTGACCCAACCTGAATCCAGACTCGACCCGACCGTTGACCCGGTCAACGGTCAAACGTTGACCTGCCACATCAGCAAGTGGGTCCCACTTGCTGATATGGCTGATGACGTGGCTGCCAAGTCAGCAATGACGTGGCATGCGGGGGCCCATTTCTGACACGTGGCGGCGGCTGTCCAATGATAGTCTGCCACGTGGCATCTCTGACATATATATGTGCAGGTGTACGAGGTACGAGGTTCGTTATAAGAGCTAATGATTGGTGCGGAGGCAATGATTGACTGGCAGAGGCTCAGTACGAGGTATGGGATCCGAGCCACTGATTGGTGCAGGTCTGAGGTTCTAGAAGGACGCGTGGCATGTAGTGATTGGCTGAAAAGGGAATAATGAGCTGTCAAAAACGCGTCAGAGGCTCAGTACGAGATTTAGGGATCCGAGGAAATCATTGATGGTTCTAGAAGGACGTGTGTCAGCTTTTAGTTGGCTGAAAAAGGAATAAATCTGCTGGCTGAAGACGCGTCAGAGAGCATTATTGGCATTTATGAGATTAAGAGGGTTTTAGACGGGTAAAAAGACAATTTTACCTCTGTCTTCACTTGGGCTTTATATACCATCCATTTCCAGCATTTGAGGGTGTGTAGTTTTTAGGCAAAATTTCTCAAAGTGGCTAATTTAGCATAGTATTTGGTTAGCTTAGTGTAGGGATTATTGTAGCTTATTTTCAGATTATTGTAAAAGATATTGGCTTATTTTATGAAGATGAAGATTTTTGGAGATATCAGTTGAGCTTATTTCTTATTCTAATCCTTTAGTTTTCTTTTCTTATCTATTTAACTTATTTCGTGTAGGCTTGTTTTTAGCTTATTGTCTCATAGCTTTTTAATACAATTGAATAAGCTCCTCATAGCTTATCTGATCTTATTAAGCTTATAAAGATTCGAAATATCTCCTAGCTTATTTTTGAATCTTTCTTTTCCTTTATAGTTTTCGAATAAGCTTATTAAGAGCTTATTCGGTTTGCTTATTTTTGCTTTTTGGATTATTAATTTTAGGTCTAATCCTTAATTATACCGGATTCTCGTTCACTTTTCGGAGTAGAACACCTAGGTTTCGGGTGGATTTAGATCTAAAGTGTTCATCTTTAAATAGCTTATTGTTTTTAAATTAAGTTATAGCTTATTGATATATTATTGTTTGTCTTAACTTTTCTTGTGTCTTATTGTTGATGGAACTTATTCTACTTCTTTGGCGTTGAGCTTAAGGGTTGTATAAACTAGTCTAATTTCTAAGTTTAGAACTTTACTAGATTTTACAAGCTTATTAGATAATAAAGTTTATAACTTTATCATCTAAGTAGTTGAATAAAGTCTAATAAAGAAGTAAACTTGGTGTTTTACTTAGTTTATATAATTGGGTGGTTATTTCGTCTTCATAGCTTAGATCGGGTTCTACTTTCTCTCTTATTTTAATATTAAAGTAGTTGTAGTTTAATTAGTTTAAAATGTTTATGATTGTTGATTTAGTTGTTGCTATGAGTAGTTAGTAGTTTATTTATACTTGTTAAGTGAGTGGTGATTAGTGAATTAAGTGTGAAAATAAAAAGAGGTTGTTGATTAATAGTTTTTGGATTATTTAGATTAATGTTTTGGTTGTTTAAATGGGCAAAAGCCGTAAGAATAATTAAGCATTAATCTAGTAATTAATACTTAGATAAAAGATTGTTTTTAAAATAAACCAACGTTGTGAGAAAATAGTTAATTAGACGAGGATTAATTCATTAATAAAAACTAACAATCACACTTAAGGAACTTTTCACCTCACTTACAAGCATGTTCATTTTATAAATACGAGTCATGCAGACCCGTGCGTTGCACAAGGCTTGTGTCAAAAAAAATTTGCATGGTGTGCGTATAATGGTCGCTTGCATTGTGATTTTGTCCAATGTTGATTCCTTTGTTGGATGGGTTATTACCCATACAATTGTAGTGGGGTATTTGAGTTTGACGTGAACGTTTGATCCCTGTATAAAGCCGTCTTTAGATTTGCGGTATCTAAGATGGGCACGTCAATTTAATAGCTGTGATTTTGTTAACTGTAATTTGGGGCGTAACGTATTTCGTAACGGTCTACAGTATGTTCCATTTTGAGAATGTTCAGTGCAAATGTGTTGTAGTAATGGTCGTTTGCAGAAAACTAAGTATTAGGTCCGTAGGTTGTTAACGACAGCCAAGGTTGAGTTAAGGGTGTCCTATTCTTAATTTAAGGTTGTTTTTTATACAGGTACTTCATCATCGGCCTAACGAATGAATCAGTGTTGTTTAATCAATTGTAATCATATATGGATGCTTAGTAACTTTATACTTTCCATCATTACCAATAGCAATACCAACAACGACAATCGCAATCCCGCTTATCAATGTCAATTTCATTTTTTTAGCCTCAAGGCTCGCCCGATCAGTGGGCTAGCTCCAAAAATTCTTTAAGAAATAAAAGATTAGCAAAATGCTTGATACAATAACTTTAGTCTGTTTTAAAATGGTGATGTAGCAGCTGATCTGTTATCAAGAACACAACACCCAATATTTTACATTAGTTATAAAATCCAACATTCCGACCCACACAATAAAGAATGATAACGGACTAAAGTTTTAAAATTCCAAGTCGCCTTTTATACAACTGCAACTACAATCATAAATAAAGAATGATAACAATAGTAAGAAGATACTCAACAATCTGAACCTCCTTTGGCATAAGCATCTGAAGACTACCTCTTGCTGTCATGTAGAAATGATATAACATATTTTTCACCTGCTATAAGCCACATAACAGCAAACAATTCATGAAATGAATCCACCAATTTACACACAATATAGTTTAAGAACATTCATGAGTTGTCCAAAAAGTCAACATCCCTTTATTCAACTTGGATGACCCATTTAGTATTTGACGTCAATTTTATTCAACATCAATATATTATAAACTCAATGTTCATAAATTCAAATATATATTTATCTCATCTTTCATCATGTTTGTTTCCTTTGCAACTAACTAAGCTTTAAACAATTGAAGTATTTCCTTTGCTCCATCAAGTGACCATTACCCAATAGCACATACACGATCTTGAACATGTTGCGCTGTCACGAATACTAAACCACTGGACAATAGGTTTTATTCAGTTAGCTTTTCATAAAGTTATGCATCATGCTTCACACGTTTACTCTTAATTTTGAGGTGGTTCTTAAATGACTAATGATAACATTTGTATAAAAAGACATTGAGTCTATCCAACGCGTGATTTTAGTTTACAGAAATAACATTATGTATTGCTATGGGTCAAGAATATAATGAAAATCAATATGGGTCGTATACATCTAAACATATTAAGCAAGTCTTATGCCTTTTTTAGACATGAAGGATCTGGGACTGGATCAATTTTACGACATGACATATAAGTCAAGCTGAACACTACAAAGCGATTTGATTTTTCCTTAGTTTACAGAAGCTTTTAACTATTAAACTTGGATGTATCTTTACCTTTATATGTCACCCGACTATTATAAAAAAACAACCCAAACATTCCCAGTTTTAAGAGAATGGGTGAAAATAGGAAACTATACTTATAAGTGTCAACATGCACACTTTAATAACAAATCATGAGACTCCGTACAAAGATATGGAATCACCTGGATAAACAATATGCAAGTTCAAAGCTGCAAGCACAGTCAATAATCAACTCCATTTCTTAACGACTTGGCTAGCTTCTGATTGCAGCATAATTGAATCAAATGCTCTGCAATAATGTTATTAAAATTAGCAATTTATATACCTTCTTGTTAGGAGGCCATGTCCAAACAGTCCCTATAAGCACGACTGAAGGTTAAATTGCAAATTCGGAAACATAAGCAAATAGACAAAAAGATACATATAGAGTTGGGAAAATGGAAACATGGTGGCTGATCTGAAAAACATGTTCTAGTACTTTTTTAATAATTGAAAGAATAAGGTGTCTGGTAAAAAAATGTATAAATGAATGTGTCAAGATTGTGACTTGTAGATACTTACATATGTTAGTGAAAATAAATACCACATGATGAGTATCCAAAATATATACCACATGCTTACTTAAGAAAACATTATTTCAATCTTTTATTGTGCCCGGATACCTCTCGCTCAGCTTTTACAAATATCCAAAATATAATTAGTGAAACTTAACATTATTGCAGGCAGTAAAACATAGAGCACAATACAATTGGTTAATCTGCTTACCACTTTAAAATGTTGATTGTCAACTCCACGTTCCTTGACCAAGTCGGTAGCTGCAACTATCGTGCAACCTGAAGATGAAGGTCTAATATGCATAAGATTGTATTGATGAACATCTGCGAAAGCTGGTTCTGTCAAATTCATCATTTCAGAATATTTCCACGCACATCGATTTAGATACATTATTGGTATGTAACTATGAACTTGATATGGATCATAATAACTGCAAAATTCAAATATTTGCCAAAAAAAAGAATTACGATATAATATAGTAATAGCCTAATTAAGTTGTACTTAAAGTGCCTATAAACCAAACATATACTTATTGTGTTTACAAAATAAAAGTGTGTGTGAGGTTGTAGGATATCTGAAATAGGTGTGATGAAGTTGCACCTTATTCTTTTATGACATTATTGGTTACATTCCTTGTATTGATTAAAGAATTGCGATCAAATAAAGACACAAGTTTGCTGCAGCTATCATACTTTGCGTACATTAGCCTACCATAATGAGCAATCTTCAATTTCGTTTAAACCTTTATCACTTCAACCTGCTCCCTCCTTGTCCCTAAAGCATCCACAATCGCGGCCGATGGTAATTAATGGACAAATAGAGAATTAGGATTAATATTTTTACTGCCGCAAATACCGCCACCTTTATTAACTATTTTTATGGTGATGCGTTTGGTGGGTGGTGTCAAAAAAGCTGGCCTTTCAGGAATGATTTTGGTATCGTTAGAAACTTGTATAAAAAACAAAAATGAAAAGGCTCTTAATGGAAGAAACTTGTAACCGATATAAAGAAGTATATTCTTTGTGTCGTTGGAATTTAGCCATGACTTTATTTCTCAGAAAATTCACACGCAGTCATGATTAAGTGGTGAAAAGTTACGGGACTGCACATTATCTAACTACCTAACTGAATTTCCCTAGTTCGTATTTATTACAGTCATATCCAAGTGCCCAAGCCTAAGAAGGTAAACGAAATCATATAAACATGATCAGCACGCAAGCCACAGTGACTTAAAAATGTCCAATATTTTTGAAATAGACTATTTGCAATTGATATCTAAACAATCACCTGTACAGATAAAACATATGTAAAAATCTCAGATGTTTGGCCTTCACTTCTTCTGTTAATTATACGAAAAAATAAGTTAATTAGGAACACTTTAGAAAATACATTGACATAGGTAGGGTGTATAAGTGTAAGTTGATTACATTTATATATGCAACATTAATGCATGAAAACATACCATAGAGATCAATTGCAATTTTCAAACCGTTGTTTGCTCCATGCTTATACTTTACCTCATTCCTGATTGATCTATTTGGGCCTCGTGTCTTTGTTTTAGCATCATAAGTTCCTGAACTAATTAAAAAATCAAATACAACTTGATCAAGGTATAGATACCTTCAAGCGGAGGGTATCCAGGAATAGTAAATTGTAGTGTTGCACCCCTTCAATAGCCAACCAATAACCAACAAATGCAGTATCTAACGACACTTTCGAAAGAGGCGCTTCAATCACCTGAGATGTTTATTCATGAAATATGACCCAATGAGACCGTTGCAACTATAATTTTAAACAGCACTAACCACTTGATTACCTCTGTAAATTTCATATCTTTGTCCTTGATATAGGAATCCTTATTCCTAACAACCGTTCAGAGCCGCAGAGAATTCCCAGTTGCAACATATATTTGCTGAAATCAGGGGCGATAATATAAGATATTCACCTCACAAATACAAATCCTAAGTAGCATAGGCATAATGGTTGTTTCTCTAACTTGGTTGGGATAACTCATCATCATTTTTTTAATACGGTGAAAGCAACTGAATTCAAAACATCAAATTCCAACTTAATTAATCAATACCCAGATTCAATATAACCAAAAGCTACAAAACAAAAACAAAACCAACAAAATACTCGAAATTAATAAAAATTAACATTATATGGGATAAAAATTAGGGTTAGTGCCTACCTTGCAATTACTGATTCATGATTGAATTAGATCTTCAATCTATAATCTTTAAAATGATTTCTCTTGATATAGATAGAGATGAAGTGCAATGATTTCTCTTGATATAGATAGAGATGAAGTGCTTCTGCTTCTCAAAGAGTCTGGTTTTGTATATCGATTTATATTCTTGGAGATGGGGTATAAATGGATGGAGAGATGAAGGGAAATGAACCTGTCAAATGGGAGAGATGAAGGGTTTTGAAGGAAGTCGATTTTGAGTTTAGAGCATTTAAAGATACAGCCCCAATAAATTAAGGGGCTGAATCTTTTAGTATAATAGATTTTTTAGATCTATTTGCTTAATATTTTGTAGTTTAAATCATTAGTATAATTTTTAGTAATATTAAAAATAGTTCCTTTAGTTATTAAAATTAGTTTTAAATCAAAAACCAATAAAAACAAACGATAATCAAGCATCAAACGAACAACATAAACGTGAATCTCTATTCAATTCTCACCGTGGATTCGACTCTAGGAGGATAATTATTACTTTTCCTAAAGTAATTCTTATTTCTAACAGGAAATACTTTATTATTACTTCGACACGTTCTCACGAACGGAATCAAGTTTTTGGCGCCGTTGTCAGGGAGATTTGTACGATTTTTGCGTTGTGTTTCGAGTTAGTGCCTTGAAGATCTTTTCTTTTGAAAGTTTATTTTCGTTTCTATAAAAATAAAAAATATATATATATAATAATAAATATAAATAATAAAAATCCGAATTTTTTTTTCCAATTATATTTTATTTTCTCTTTTATATATTAAAAATACCAAAAATAATTTTATTTCACTTTTATTATTTTTATAAAAAAATCCAAAAATATTTTATATTTTATTTATTTTTAGTGCATGAGCACGCGTTCTTCTACTTCCAAACTCGTTGCTCCTTTTTCTAATCCCGAGAGCGTTATACGTAATCGTTGAAGAAATCATGGTGAACCGTCACTCTTAATTGATTTTGAAGAAATTAATATGAATAATAATAATGATCAGGGACCGCCTCCTGCGGGTCCTATTCCTCAAAATCCGGCTCTCGATCTCTGAACGGTGGAGGAGTTACTTCAAGCACCTACCGAAGGTGTTGGAGATGCGATCATGATACCCGCCGTTCTTGCAAATCAATTCAAATTAAAAGTCGGGTTATTCAATCTTGTAACCGCTATCTCGTTTCATGGTTTTGCAAACGATGATCCTCATTCTCACATCTGAAGGTTCATAAAAATAACACAAACCATCAAACTTAATCAAGTCCCACATTACATCATTAAGTTGATATTATTTCCATTTTCTCTTGAAGGAGCGACCTGGACTTGGCTTGAAAAGGAACATCCAAATTCCATCACAACTTGGGACGATTGTGTCCAAGTTCGTGAATTAATTCTTTCCTTCTTCTAGAACAACCAATCTTCGAAATGATATAACAAATTTTCAACAAAAATTCAGTGAGACTTTTAGTGAGGCTTGAGAACGATTTAAAGATCTACTGAAGAAGTGTCCTCGTCACGGATTTTCACCGCTTCATCAAATTGATACTTTTTATAATGGGTTGAATCAATCGGATCAAGATTCCTTTAATTCAATGGTGGGTGGAAATTTGTTGACAAGAAATACTCAAAAAGCCTTAACTATAATTGAGAATAAATCTAAAGTTTGAACCTCAAGAAATAAACCTCAAGTTTCAAGTTGTATTGGTAGTTCATCTCAAAATAACGCAATTACCGCTCTTACTAAACAAGTTGAAGCACTCGGTAAGCATCTTGCTGCCATGCAAAAGCCGGTGCATTCCATTCAAGAAAGTTGTGAGACTTGTGGTGGTCCACATCATTATTTCGAGTGTCAAGCCACTGGTGGCTTCACTCAAGGGGACGTATATGCTGCTACGGGAAACTACAATAAGGGTGGTAACTCTTACCAACCTCAAGGAAACCGTAATCTCTTAAGCTATCATTCCAACAATTATCTTGGACCACCCGGTTTCAATCAAACAAATAATTCAAATCAGAATAATCAAAACTTTCATAACAGGATTAACTGGAATCAGTATCAAAATCATTCTAATCCAGGTTATCAAAATCAAAGGTTTAATCAAAACAACTGAGGGTAAAATTTTAACCAAGGGAATAGTTATAATCAGAATCAAGGCTTTAATCAAAACCAAGGTCAAAATTATAATCAAAACCAAGGTCAAAATTATAACCAAAACCAAGGATAAAGTTTTAACCAACCTCAACCAAACATAAACCAAGCTCCAAATCAATCCTCCACGGATGATTTGTTGAGACAATTAATAATCCAGAACCAAAATCAACAAACCTTTAACCGAAACCAAGAGGCCACAAATCAATTAATACAAACTCAAATGGGTCAATTGGCAAAAGCTCTTAATGAAAGACCTCAGGGTGCGCTTCCTTGCAACACCATTCCTAACCCTCGAAAAGATATTAAAGTAATTACCACACAGAGTGGTATTACTTTGGTTGGACCCTCGGTTTCATTACCTGATTCTTCTTCTTCTTCTAAGGAGGTGGAACGAGACCCGGAGCCGACCATGGACCAGGTGCATATTTCAAGTTCAGAAAGTACCGCACGAGTCTCATCTCTGGTAGTCCAGCCAGCTCTCGTTTCTAAATCAAAAGAGATTCCTGAGCGAAATCCTCATCAGCCTCCTATTCCTTATCCTTCGAGGTTGAACAAGGATAAGCTTCAAGACAAGTCTGATATCCAAATTCATAAGTTCATGTAGATGTTCAAGAAACTTCACTTTAATATCAGTCTTATTGAAGCCTTAGCTCTAATGCCAAAATATGCTAAGATTTTGAAAGATCTCCTTACTAATAAGGAGAAACTTCTAGAAATGGCTAATACTCCTCTCAATGAGAATTGCTCAGCGGTCATCCTTAAAAAGTTACCCTAGAAACTTGGAGACCCTGGGAAATTTCTCATTCCTTGGGATTTTAGTAAGCTTGAGGCATGCATGGCCCTAGCCGATCTAGGTGCCAGCATCAACTTAATGCCTCTTTCTGTGTGGAAAAAATTAATGTTACTTGAACTTCTACCCACTTGTATGACCTTAGAGTTAGCTAAACGATCAGTTGCTTACCCGGCCGGTATACCTGAGGATGTCTTGTGCAAGTGGATAAATTTACGTTTCCTGCTGACTTTGTTGTCGTTGACTATGATGTCAGTCCTCATGTTCCCCTTATCTTAGGGAGACCATTCTTGAGGACGACCCATGCTCTAGTCGATGTATACGGAGAAGAGTTGATTCTTAAAGTCGATGATGAAAAATTAACCTTCAAGGTTGATAGCACTTCGAAATATTCTCATAAGCATGGAAAAGAGTCAATCAATATGATTGATATCTTTGACAGTACGTGCGAGGACCATTTTCACGAAGTGTTAAAAGTTTAAAAATTGATTCACCCTTTGAGTGGCAATCCCACCCCTTCTTTTGATTTTGTTGTCGCGTCTCTCTCCCCTTCTCTTACCCCCTTCGGGGATAGTGACTTTCTCTTGGAAGAGATCGACACCCTTTTTTCTCATATTGATTATAACACCCTGTGTTTTCATGTCATTTACGACGTCGATAAATTCACAATGTACTTTTTGTATTGTACGCATTTGCTTTAAATCATAAATGTTAAGCTAAATCGCGTAAGCTAAAAATTAGCGTTTAATGTAAACGGGCATCAATCAATTAAACATTTGCATCAATCAAGTATTAAATAATTATTTTGAGAATAATTATGGTCATTGTTCATTTATTTTTATCGGTTACGTAAGTTAAATACGTTTCGCGATAAATGTACGTTTAAGTATACTCGGAAGCACGTTAATTTATTAACGATTCAACAAATACCTATGATTGTACCCAATACCTAAAGTTTTATTAAATTTACCCAAGAAAATATTATTTTACACTTTGTACATTGGAAAATAAAACATTTCACAAATACTTTCAAGTAAATACCTTTTATTTAAGAGCTACAACTTGTAACTAGTAAAGTTTTTGCTAGATACTTTGTTAGCTATCAAAAATCATCTAGAAACCCTTATCCCCCCCCTAACCCACAAAATAACAACAACTAGGAGGCAAAGAGCACACAAAATGCACAACTTGGTCAATGTACTTCCCTAGTTCATTAATCACACCATACCTTGTTACTTTGACTCAAGACAAGAAAGCATGAACCCTTAGAACCCTCCTTATGCCTCCTTGACCACTATTTCATCTTTATGGACTAATCTTCCATATATAAGCAAGTATGTAGAGATAAACACATGCATATGCTAAACACTTAACCTTGAATCACAAAAATCACTCCCTTTGGCTCCTTATAGCTCACGGCTCAAACCAAGCCTCCAACCAAATCCATACAAAATTTTATACAACCTATACACATCTATACACATCCATCCCATCTCTAAGTATTCTGAAGGTGTTTCCAAGGCTATTGGCTATAGGCATTTTCAAGTATTAATCAGTAAAAAGGAAGCTAGGGTTTTATTAAGATAAACAAGGGTTTCTTTGTGCATTTGGGTTTTAGTTAACAAGGGTTTAGCACTAAGATTGGTCTATCATCCTACATCATTCATTAAGGTTAGTTCCTAAGCCCTTGAACTTTTCATTTATACTGATTTATATGCATATGTGATGTTTTTATAGTGATATCTAATTAGGATATGTTTAACTCTGTTAAAACATGGATTTTTCTTGTAAATTATTAAGTTTATGAACTTATACACATGTTTTATGGATAGTAATATGAAGTTATAAATGGATACCTAAGTATTTTACAATCTTAATTAAGCTTAAAAAGTGTTGATGTTAATTAGGGTTTATAAAAGTTTCTTAATATGTTTCAAGTAAAAGAAATACAAGTGACATGTTAAGGTTAATTATGGACCTATAGTAATGTTATATGATCATTAAAATAAGGTGTATAACAAGATGTGAATGAAGATACATGTATTTTATGATATATTATGTAAAAAGTATAAAGTGGTAAAACATAAAAACTAGGCTGTCCCAAAAGTGTATAAAAACATACTTAATTTATATTTTTATAAAATAATACGACTCATGACGATTCCGAAAAAGTAAGAAACTTGTCAAACGGATAAATAACAAAAAAGTTATGGTAAAAACAAGTTATACGATAAATAAACGGATTTATAAAAGAATTTTTATAAAAACTTTTTATAAAAATTATTCAAACAGAAAGTTTGATATTTTTAACAAATAATACATATTTTTAGGATTCCAAAATGATAAGAATCGTAATTTTTCAATTAATAACGAACGAGTTATGAATTTCGCGAGTTTACGACAATTAATACTTTTATAAAACTATTTTTATAAAAGTTACTGTTCATGACAGAAAGTTATATTTTTGTAAACCTTATAAATTGATAGGATTTTCAATAACGAGAACGTCCTCGAAAGAATCGTTAAAAACGGAGCTATAACGAATAAAATACGACATTTACGGGTTTTACGACAACAAATACGATTTAAATAAAACTCACGTCTGATGTGAACAGTAAAAGTTACTGTTCACCAGAGGGTCAAAATATGGAAAATGTCAAATTATGATAACTCGTCCTAATACGAAAGCGTGGGCATAAGAAACGTCAAAATCGGGCTTAAAACGCAAAAGTTATGCTAGTTTTACTAAAACGGTAATTATAAACGTTTTAACTTATTAAACACAATTTTACCAAAACCATTAGTTGGTGATTGAACTATATAGAATTATATGTGGTTATCAAAGTACTATATTACTAGGGAGTTTCATAATGAGGCCTCTTCGGGGTGGCGTATCGACGAGTTGCTGGATTTACGATTTAAAGTGTCCTAGCTCCTCATACGTTCACTACATGACCTCTTAATTATGATAGCCCGAACGATAGTATGATGTGACTAACATAGACCTGTATATGATGTTAGTTAATCGAAGTACATGGTACTTATACGACCTATGATAATTTAGGTTGCATTCGATCTTTTACGTGACGCTTTATCTGCGATATTTGGATTATCAGAACTCAAGGTGAGTTCATAGCCCCACATTTTTACGATTTCAATGATTTATAACTATGGGGTGGAAACATGCTTTGTTTTATAAATTGGACGCAAGTATTGATTACATGTTTGCCTAAGTAGCGATAACCCAAGTTGAGCCCCTTATCATGAACTGTCAATTGCATAGATGTAGTTGTTAATTACATTATGTGAGCGCGAATGTTATGAATAGATCTATTTGGGGAAACGACCTCCCCGTTCGGGTGACTAGCTATCACCGGGAACGAACGTATAGCATGTCGAATTTGGGATGTTTTCGGGTTGAACATCTAATCGGGCAGAAATTGCAATATATATTATTATTGCAAGAAAGATCGTCGAGCTTCAGTGTCATGAGCTTAGGAAAATGTAATCTGGTTTTGTGATGTCTGCATGTGTTGCATTATCACGGGAAAAGTCTTGCGGTCCTGCATATTATGATTTATCAAACCTATGAATTCACCAACATTATTGTTGACGTTTTAAAGCAATGTTTTTCAGGAGATCAGTAAGCATAAGGTGCCAAGGATACATTGGTGATTTTGTTTTGGGAAGTCATGCTAAAGATATGGTTGTTTATGTTGTAAACCAGTATCTTTGTAATAATAATCAGGAACAAGTTAAAGCTTCGGGCTATTTGTATCAAATATTTGTTAAATCCAATGTATCAGTTTTTAAAACGACTTTTTGGTCGTTCTATATATATCTTGTGTTATTGATCTATGAAGTAACACGCCCCGGACCCTTATTCCGCTGCGACCCAATTTGGGGGTGTTACATATGTGGTTGCGTTTTGCTTGCATGTTCTTTTGCTTTTTTGACTATATGATGCCATACAGGTTTAAAACGCAATCGTTGCTAATGCCTCACCAACAGCCCTATCACCAGGCTACATTGCTGACTCCGATCCGGAAGAGGATAAGGAGGACCCTGAGGAGGATCCTGCTGACCATCCTGCCGACGGATGAGACAATTATGATAATGAGTCATCTGATGATGACAATAATGATGATGATGTTGAGAAGGATGAGGAGGACAGGGAGGAGGAGGAGCACCTAGCTTCGGCCGACCCTTCTGCTGTACCTACAAATGATCCTGTCCCCTCAAGATGAGAATACAGAGACATTTGAGACTGATGAGTCTGCTTCTACATCACCCACCTCTCCACACCATATCATCTTGTCTTTTGAGACCAAATTCTGTATAGTACGGATGTCTATCTAACAGCATACTCCACGATCACCATCTGCTAAGGCAGGCATTACCGAGTTTGCTGCTACACTACCTTCATCATCACCACCACCAGAGAATATTAAGTCACTTAAAGATAACATAAGAGGCTAGCATCTAGAATCTTGAGAGGCACCCTGGCCCATAGACAAATAGATTTGTCAGTGTAGCTTGTTTTGTATTATATCCCACTAAACTTGAGTAATACTCGGTTGGTAGTGTTAATAAAAAGCTTGTACTCTTTTACTCATGTAAACGATGTATTAAGTATTAAATACCGCTGGTGGTTATGGATTATCTACTGTATGATGGGGATTTATTTACGCCATGGTTGCCGTTATCTTATATCTCTGCATAACGTGGTCTCACCTTACATATATGTTGGGATCACGGAGTGGCATGATTTTCCTGTGGATGAAACTTCATATACATTTTGTTCCCTGTGATTTTCAAGAAATGATGACAACTGTTAATCAAGGGATGAGTGTTGAGTAAATTGAGCGGGTTGTAGCCCAGCGAGTGGCTAATACTATCGAGGCTATTGCTATGAATGTGGGAATCAAGGGCACTGCAGGAGTGATTGCCCAGAGCGAAAGAACCGAAACCATGAAAACCAAACTAGAGGTGCTGGAGCACGTGGAGCGGTGCATGCCTTAAGAGAAGGGGAAACCGATCAAGACCCTAACAACATTAAAGATGAGATCAAAGCTTAAAAGAGAAAGTTGTCTCGCTTTGCCTAATAAATCCTAAGTTGAAACTATCTTAGACTTTATCTCCTTAGGAGTTCTCGTTGTATTTCCCTTAAATTTCAGTTGTACGAATGATTTCAAATTATCTATCAAATTATCGTATTATGAGAATTTCGTCAATATTAACTTAGGTTCCTTATTTACTCTTACAAACTACTCTCACGAATATCATGAAATTATAACGCTATTTTGACGAAAATGAGCAATGCATCGTTAGTCCTCAATTATACATGGCCTGATCAACTATGTATAATTCAGGAAGGTACCATGCCGTGCTGAGAGTAGTCACTCTAAAAACCTCTTGTTAAGGAAACAATTTTCTACTTATATCATGTTTTGTGTGCGTATTCATAGAACGCGTTTACTTTTGGAAATCGAATTAGTAACCATATCAACTAAGCAGACCTTCACTCCGTCTTACTATAAAGTTGGCATCATCTTATACCAAATCCTAAGCCGAGAAGCCAAGACACATTACTAGTCGCCCTATGACAATTTCGCTATCGAATTTGCTCGCCATTAGAGAATTTACTAAATCACCCATTCAACATAAACTTAATGCCTGTAGAACTTGGTAGTTTCGATGCTATAATCGGTATGGATTGGTTGGCGAAGTACCAAGCGGTCATTAAGATTGTTCGCATCCCCTGGAGAAATGAAACCTTAATCATACGCAGTGACGGAAGTAACCAGGGAAATGTGACACGATTAAACATCATTTCGTGCACTAAAACGCAGAAGTACATGCAAAAAGGATTTCCTATCTTTTTGGCACATGTCACTGCAAAGGAGGTTGAAGACAAGTTGGAGAAGAAGCGACTTAAGGATGTGCCAATAGTTCGAGACTTTCCTGAAGTATTTCCTGAGGACTTGCCGGGTCTTCCTCTGACTCGACAAGTGGAGTTTCAAATTGATTTGGTACCTGGTGCTGCACCTGTAGCACGGGCACCTTATCGATTGGCGCCTTCCGAAATGAAAGAGTTATCGGAGCAACTGAAAGAGCTGTCCGACAAAGGCTTTATAAGACCCAGTTCCTCACCCTAGGGAGCTCCGGTCTTGTTTGTCAAAAAGAAGGATGGATCATTCCGGATGTGCATTGACTATCAGGAATTAAACAAACTGACAGTGAAGAACCATTATCTACTCCCCAGAATTGATGATTTATTTGATCAGCTCTAAGGGTCGAGTGTCTACTCGAAGATCGACCTAAGGTCAGGTTATCACCAACTGAGGGTTTGAGAAGAAGACATTCCAAAAACTGCATTCAGAACTCGTTACGGCCATTATGAATTTCAAGTTATGCCATTTGGTTTGACGAACGCACCTGCCTTATTCATGGACCTTATGAATCGGGTGTGCAAACCATATTTGGATAAATTCATGATTGTCTTAATTGATGATATTCTGATATATTCAAAGAACAAGCAAGAACACGAAGAGCACCTTAAGCTGATCTTAGAATTGCTTAAGATATGAAGGAGGAATGTATGCAAAACCTGTACTAAGGTCAAATCTTGGATTCCCAAAGTACAGTTCCTCGGTTACGTGATTGATAGTAAAGGCATTCACGTGGACCCCTCCAAGATCGAATCCATTAAAGATTAGGCATCTCCTAAGTCACCGACGGAGATTTTGCAGTTTTTAGGTCTTGCTGGGTATTATCGAAGGTTCATCGAAGGATCTTCAAAGATTGCCAAACTAATGACCAAGCTAACTCAGAAAAAGGTCAAGTTTGAGTGGGGTGACAAACAAGAAACAACGTTTCAACTGATTAAGCAGAAGTTGTGTAGTGCACCAATTCTGGCTTTACCTGAAGTAAGCGAAGATTTTATCGTATACTGCGTTGCTTCGATCAACGGGTTGGGCGATGTGTTGATGCAGAGAGAGAAAGTGATTGCTTATGCATCACGCTAGTTGAAAATTCATGAGAAGAACTATACAACTCATGATTTGGAACTTGGAGCAGTAGTGTTCGCTCTTAAGATTTGGAGGCACTATCTGTATGGAACCAAATGTACGGTGTTCACTGATCATAGGAGTTTACAACACATTCTTAATCAGAAAGTTGAACATTGATGGCAAGTCGTTGGTTGGAGTTTGCTCCAGTGATTACGACTGTGGATTCATTATCACCGGGAAAGCAAAAGTTGTTGGCGATGTGTTGAGCAGAAGGAGAGGAGTAAACCCAATTAGTGTTCGAGGCCTTAGTTATGACTTATTGGCTGGATCTTCCTAAACAAAATACTGAATGCTCAGACCAAAGCACATAAACCAGAGGACATCAAGAACGAAAATTTAGGAGGTATGATCGGGAAGGATATACCGAAGGAGAAGTTAGAACCCCGCACGTATGGAACACTATGCTTAAATAGCAGGAGTGGTTGCCATGATATGGTAAGTTGAGGACTGTGTTTATGCGTGAGTCCCACAAGTCAAAATACTCTATCCATCCGAGTTCTACTCAAGATTGCTTACGGATATGAAGAAAAACTATATATCTATCGGCCCCCATTGAAGGCAGACATCGCCCAACCTTCACCATGTTTGCAAATGTTTGACATGTGGATTGAAGGTAAAGGTTGAAATCAAAAGGCATCAAGGCTTGTTTTTACTTTTACGTGAAACCGTTAAGTTAAATCGCGTAGACTAAAAATCAAATTTTAACGTAAACCGGCATTAAATAAATATAAGTTTACGTCAAATATTTATTTTAGGACTATTATGATTATAATTTACAAGTCTACATATTTAATTTTTTAAGTTTTACGTAAACTATAATTTTGCATGGTATTGCATGCATGCATGCATGTAACTAAATAACCAACACTTTATCACCTTTTTACATACACACATAACTACACCCTATACTATTAAAAAGTACATAAAATCCCTCTCCTAACACTAATATATTCAGCTAGTATAAGAGGTAACAAGACAAAACCATTTACTTGCTTCTAAACATAACCTTACCATTTCTATCTTTAATCACATGTTAATAGTGCTAAACACTATTTGCATCATCCCCCCCTCTCGCCCCTTGATTCTCTCCTTTTGACCGCCTCATATGCACACACAAACACCTAAACAAGTCTTGCCTTATTTGTTCATGCATAAACATGTGATCTTTTTTTACCATTCAACCTTCCTAGTTTAATTCCTATATAAACCAAGACTTAACTAGTTATTCATTTCACTATCAAAATTCACACAAACACTTTGTTTTCTCTCCATATAATCGGCCAAGAAAAGAAGTCCAAGAAGAAAAATAATTTTGATAAGCTACAAGTATTTACAAGTATTAAGGGTTTAGGTTTTAAATCAAACATTATTTAGGGTTTGATATAAGCATTCTCATCATCTCATCATCCAAGGTTCATCATTCTCATCTCATATTTTTCATCATCATATAATCATCATATTTACAAATTTATATCACCACTAGTTTGTATATTTTTAAAGATTTCTAAAAGAAACAAGTAAAGCTTTTTATATAAATGTAAACTTGTAAGAACATGTAAAAATGCATAATAAAATATGTTCATACACATAAACTATTTATTTTTGTCACCTTTTGCTAAAATATTAACTTTGTTGTTAAAATAATTAATTACAAACTTAAACTAGTAAAGTTGTGTATTTTACTTTTGTTCTTAAATTTATATTTATTTATGATAAATTGGTGGAATGGACTAGGTTAGTATGGAGTTATTGTTGTGATGATAGATTGTGAAAATTGGTGAAAAGGATTAGGTTAGTTTGGAATTGCAATTTGTGGTTGAATTATAATAGTATATTATAAAAATAATAGTTGTTATCCCAAATTAGTACCTAGGATTTCGTGCCCTAAATCTGATCTTGAGTAGTCAAGGCCTTAAAAATACGATAGTATATCTTTACACGATTTCGTGGATATAAAGAACGTAAAAATCGGACTTAAAACGAGTAAGTTATGACTATTTAAAGTTCATATAGAAACTTGTACATTTTCTGAAAAACTGCTTATGTAAACTTTCTGTCCAGTTTCAAAAAACGTATTTTGACCCATTTTGGGTCCGAGTCGAGTTAAACACAAAAGAGAAAACTTGTAGGTTATGATTTTCCGTTAAATCCTCGATTTTGAACGACCCGTGAATCATTATAACGAAGGAGTTATGCCCTTTTAAAGTCAGACTATTTTCTGAAAACTTAATAAAATTCCTGCATGTATTTTATAAGAAAATAGTTGCTGTTGGAATAGTAAAATGGTGTTTTCGGGCGTTTTCGAGTCCGTTTGAGCTATAAAATCCCTAGGAAATATTAAAGTATGACACATATATTATTTTGACATGTCGTAAACTTTTAAAAATATTATTTAGTAAGCTAAATAAGCTTTAATATATTAATTACTTAAAAATAATAATAGAATATAAAATGACGGATAAAAATGGCGAATTAGACGTAACCATTTTTTGACATATAAAACTACTACTAGGTGGTGATATAATGTTATAAAATATATTGCATCATTTTATTTCGCATGCATGATCTTAAGTCGACACATATTTAATTAGGTTGCATTCGGAACTATTTGTGACATTTTCTTGTGATCAACTTTCTCGATACCAATACATTTGTTTAAGGTGAGTTTATAGCCCCGCTTTAACTATTTTCAACTGTTTTATAAATCTCGGGATGAGATACATTGCTTTGATTTTTACTTATGAACGCAAATGCTTTTTCCCTAAATGATTACGATTAGGCCTAAGTAGCTTTAATTCGTGTGCCCCAAATATCATGAACCGTTAGTTACCTTGTGTAAGCGCGAGTGTTATAAATTGATCTATTGGGAGTAACGTCCCCATTCGGGTAAGTTAAGCGCTTACTAAAGCTGTGGATTTCCGGGCTAAACGAACGTATACCATGTCGGAATTCGGGTGTTTTCGGATTGACACCTGCCTGAGCTTTATTATACGTGTATTTGTTTACATGCCAACCGTGTTGTAGTTTCGGTGTCATGAGCTTATGAAATCGTAATTACCTTGTATGATTATTGTATGTGTTACAATAACCATGCCTATTTTTAAACTCACGTTCAAACTTTAATTACTTACTTAAACCTATGAACTCAACGTTATGTTGACATTTTAAGCATGTATTTCTCATGTGTTTGACTGTCAAGGTATATTGCAAGTGCATGGAGTCTGCATACTTTCAAGACATATTTTCAATGGATTTCATCAGCACAACTTTATCTTCGTTGTATTTCAAAACAATATTTTCTTTCAGTGATGCAAATGTGGGACCGGTTGCTTTTGTTTAACTCTTTTAATGAGACAACGAAGTTATTTTATCAAACGACTCATGTAAAGGTCGTTCTCTTATATTTTATGCTTGTGTGTCTAACGCCCCTTGATTACCTGTTCCGCCGCCGCATATTTTTTGGGGTGTTACACGTCTCAACTACCCCGCTAAATGACATCCTCATAGTCACTATATATGAGAATGTTGATCGGAGTAAATGTTGCCACTTCCGTTATTATAGTTGTATTTGTTGAAATGCATTTACTCTCATAGAACTTACAAGAGGTCACCGATCCTATCAACGACTTTAAAGTTATGTAACAAACTTATTTCTATGTATAAGTTTGTTTGCTCACAGAACAATGTTATTATCATTCAATTAAGTGTAGTTTTGTATAACACTTCGTAATTTTTTGATTTATTTAAATAAAAATTACATGATTGAAAATGATATTTTTATGTTTGCATTATAATATTGTTTTATTATTTGTTCTATAAAAATCCTTGTAAAGTCATTTTCATCTTTCGTTTGTAATTTTTGCCTTTAGCTTTTTGGTGGCTTCCCTTTATTTATTTCTTTCTTGCCATTAAAAAAAAAAATGTGTTCTATAAAAATATGAAAGATTTGAGACTTGCAGCTTACCCAACTCTTTCAAAGTTGTTTAAAGAAAAACTCTTTCAACGAGTGGAATGAGTCTTAGAATTATGATCATTTGTACGGTTAACTTAATTGCTTATTACTAGTACTTGTCAAATGCAATACTTGTAACATCTCTATTATTGGTCATGTCCTCTTTAAATAGCAGAAGCAACTAGTCAACATATATAATTTAATGTGTGTGTCTGTGTGGGTCGCATTATGCAAACAACATGAATTTAATGTTCTTTTAAGCAAACTTGATGTGGTATTTTTTTTACTAATTTTGTTTTGTTAACGTCAACTAGTATCTCACGGAATAATTTAACAAGTTTTGAACACTATTTGAAACTACAATTGCAAATCTTCTCACACAACATGAAATATTACTGTGATACAAACTCTTTTCATGACGTTGCATTTTTCACTTGGCATTGTGTTAAAAAAAACGAAAAACCGACAAACCGAGCCGAACCGTTTAATCCGAAACTGAAAAAAACGAAAAAAAAAAAAAAAAAATCAGAATAACATCAGTTCTATTTTTATTTTTAGATATTCATGATTAACCAAACCAAACCAAACCGTGTATAATATACATGAAAGTTTTTAACTAAATATTAAAATAATTGTAAGATATTTGATTATATTATCGCAATACTTTTATTGTATAACGATTTTTTTGTTTCGAATTTAAATATTTGCTAAAAAATCTATGGGTAAAACAATTATTCATGTGTCGTAATTATTAAACGTAGACAAATACTTTTTGTTAATTTGTTATATATGCTTATTTGAATGAAATTATTGTGACCGAACAATTTTAATTATTACTTTAATCTATTCAATGTTATTTAATACTCTATTACTAAAATGACATTTTAGGTTCTAGAACATGTTATACATTAAACTCGATTAAACGTATAACATGATTAACTGTGACCCGGATCGTAGGTAATCGCTCATTTCGTGTATTCGCGTGTCTGGTTACTCACCTAGTACAGTTTGGTTTCAAGTAGTAAAATAAATTATCCGTCTCGCGATGAGTTATACAAATCTTTTAACTAACCGAACCAAACTACCCGTAAACACCCAGCTCGGCATCATATATGATTTAGATTTTAAGACCTTCAACTTTGTGTTTTTTAGTGTACTATTAAGATTACGCTCTTTAAGATGCACTACTATTTATTTTTTAGGATTTGGTTGTTCCTCACTTTTATGTAGCGTGTGCAAATAAGTACATTTAAGACACTAATGTTTCTATTATTCTTGCATGATTATATGTAAAAATTCAACTTCTTTTAGACTTGCATTGCGTCTTTTCATTTAGAATAAATAATACCGGTAACCATATGATTCGATTTTACTATGCTAAAACTGAAGATGTTGGTGTACATAGAAAACGTTAATTCAAATTCTGAAATCTGAAGTGCTAGGATCATCTGCGCTAAATCAGATCAATTTTGAGATTTAAATAGAGTTGTGTGTTGTTTTTTTTTAACGGCGAATTTTATTGAGAGATAAAAAAACTAGCAAGGAGCTAGAAGATTACAAAGTGACAAGGTGAGGGTTTTTAAGCCACTCAATCCAACTAAAATAAGCTTTACATCTGTAACGACACCAGTAGAAAGATCTAGATTGCACTTCATCAAAAATAGCCGCCTTTGATGGAGACTCAGAACCGAAGATAGTTTTATTACGGAAGTTCCAAATATGCCACCACATCACATAACAAACTCCTTCAAAAATACACTTATGTTTGATCGAAAGCCGAAGACTCAAGATCCAAACCAACCATTCTTCCTAAGAAGAAACTTCCATATACGGAATATTCCACCAGCTGGTGATCAAATGAAGGATATCTCTAGCAATTTGGCAAGTGAAGAAGATGTGCCTAGTTGATTCCAGCTTTACCGCATGTAGGGATAAATAGATGTCAATATTCCCTATTCCACGACGAGGAAATGTTCTATCTAGTTGGAAGGAATTATTCTAATGATTTTCTAAGCTAAAACATTTACCTTAATAGGCACCGCTTTGATCCAACGAGTGCTAGAAGAGACATCCGATAACGTGAACTCGTCGATCAATTTTCTAATTGAGGCAATGGTAATGTCTCCTGAAGTTTGAAATAGAGTTGTGTTATAAATACCCTCTACCTCACATAAAGTGCAAAAGTTAACAACTCTATCTCCCTTTGTCTCTCGTACAATAAAGTTTTTTTCAGTTTCTGTTTCGTATTTTTTGACAATTTAATACTTTTGATTTGTCAAACTTTATAATTTTTGTTCCGCAATTTTCGTTTTACAGTTTTATAACACAAAAAAATTATAAAAATAAATAAATAAATATTGGTAACATTTTAGAAGTACAAATATCACTCCCTTTAAATAACACTAAGGGGTAGGTTATAAAGACCCCCTAAATAACCATTTGTACCCCCTTTATAATTTTGTGTTTTATAATTTTGTTTATGATATAAAACAATGAAACAGAAAGTGCGGGAAAAAAATAAAGTTTTAACAAGTTAAAAATATTAAACTGTCAAAATATACGAGACATAAACTAATAAAAAATTGTGTTGAACTGTAAACAGAAAGACAAAAGAAATAAAAAATACATAACATCCGTATTTTTTGTAGGCTAAGAAGATATATGTTATAAATACCCCTCAAAAAGCCATTTATACCCCTCATGTTATTTGATTTTTTATTTATTTTTATTATTTTATTATTTTTATAATTTTGTATATGTTATAAAACTGTGACACGAAAAATATAAACAAATAAAACGTCATCTTAGAAGACAATTATCATTAACAATACAATTATGAATCACAAAAGTTACATACCTCAGCTTGCTCGAGTTTCTTTTTCTGCTATGCTACCTGAAAGATGACACCAATCAGAAAGAAAGGACTAAATGCATCTGATACTAAGTGAAGGTGGCACTTTTGAAACTTTATTGCTTCGAGTATTTCAACCAATGTTTTGAAAACCGGGTTTTGAATCGACCCGGTCGAGTCACCGGGTTACCGGTTCAACCGGTTGGACCGCCGGGTCAACCCGGTTTTCCAAAAAATATATATATATTATCCTGCATTACTCCCTTCCACTGTCATAAAATTTCCATATTTCCATTGCCCATAACGTGCTATCGGGATGGATATTGCAGTCCTTAAAATACAAATAGAGGACCCTTATATATATCTTCAATAATTAAAAAGAAAGTAGGTATATAAATTATGAAATATTCCATATATTAAGTCTAAAGACTATTTATTAACAAATATAACATGTAAAATTAAAATTACGTCGCAAATATATACAATTAACATGTTTTATTTATAAAAAAATCTGAAAAAACCGAAACCCAGCCGGGTCTCATGACCCGGGTTGACCCGGGTCACTCCAAACCCGGTGGGTCAAACCGGGTTTCGAAAATATGAAACCCGGTTTAATTTGACCCGTTTTTTCGGCCGGAACCGGTTCTACCGGTTGACCCGACCAAGTCGAACCGGGTTTCAAAACACTGATTTCAACTCTTAGGTTCTCCTTTGTTGTACAAAATACATTGTTTACATAATGTAACAACAAAAGACACAGTTACTAAATTCGGGCCGAATATCTAATCCTGCATACTCCCTCCCTTTCAAAAAAAATGTCCATATTTCCATTGCCCCAACGTGCAATCGGGATGGTATTGCAGCCCTTAAAATACCAATCTCGGCCCCTTAAAATACAAACCAAAGTGTGGAGTTTCAAGGGATGTTTGGGGCTGCTGTCAAACAGTAGTTGATCCTTCTCAACACGCTCTTTCTGTCAAGCACCATAGGTATTTCTTTGGTCTCTTCGCTTGATGAAATATCATAATCAACCCCAAATGCTCACTTTTAAATTGAATCTATACTGCAAAATATAACCAAAGCATAGAATAAAGCATAAACAAATTAAATTGAATCTATATACTTTTAATACACAAACTAAAGATTACTAAAACAACTTACTTTTTTTATCCTCATGGTAGTATCAGGTGACTTGCAATCTTTTTCGTCCACTTTTTTTGCTTGTTTACGAAAACAATATTAATAATAATACTAATCAAAACGAATCACAAAAAACCATTAAAAGTTAATAGAGTATAACAGAATGAATTAATTAAAGTTACCTGAGACATGATGATGATGATTATGAGATTCGAGTATTGGGTGAACAGAGATGAAGTAAGAGACTTGTTAGATCATTACCAGAGTTCTGCATTTATTAAAGGAATTCGTAAGGATGAAACTGATTGAAACTTTGAAGTTATACCCTAATTAATGAAATCTAAGAGTACTCGAATGGTTGAATCGTTTGCAACCCTTGAGATGTCTGGACAATTAAAGTAGAAGCTTTTGGAACTTGAATTCTTCCATAATAGATCCATTTAAAGCTCATGCATTAATCAGAATACTCCACATTAAATTAAAGTTGCAATTTATTCACACGAGATTGTACACTTTTCACAGCTTAGGTTACACAACATGAAGCCTGCACATTAAATTATTGTATTGAATCTTTAAGTATATAAGATTACGAGGCTTGACGACACCCGTGCGTTGCACCGGGCTGAGTCTGTTGGAAAAATTACAATAACATGCTGCTCCTTGAGACGTTGAGCCACAACCCGAGCTACCTTTTTATTTCTACAAAGAATGTGTCATGAGAAGTGGGTTTGCTGTTACATAAAGATTGATCTCAACCTTCCCTCGGTGGGTAAACATGATACCATTACTGCACAAAATTATTTAACCAAACTTAGTAAAGTCCAACGTAATGTACTAAAACACATTTGATGTTTTTAATACAAAATTCTGTACCAAATAGTTTAAAAATGTCGGTACTCATACTTGATCAAGTTGGTGAGGATTTTTCGTATCCTTAGAACGTCGTCATTTAACTACTTTAAAAGTCTTCTTCATCTGATGTTATATATAAAAAATTAACTGAGTAAATTATATGATGTTTAGGTATTATTTATTGCAATTATTTTCCACGAACGGAAAAAGGTGAAAGGAGAAAATTAATAATGTACTTGAGAGATGCGTAACGTTTGAGGCACGGCAGGTTGACATTGGGAAAAGAAAATAGAGACTTGGTTTAAAACTTAGTCATCTCGAAAGGAGCATTCTAAAGTCTTGTTCAGAAAGCTCACTTCTAGAATCATGCATGTTTTCATGAATTGCTTTCATTTACACGCTTTCAGCATATGCATTAACGTGGACCTATTTGTAGTTAATCAGGAGGT